>OVAN01000840.1:243-49485 GCA_900406275.1 Anastatica hierochuntica | reverse complement strand
TAGAATTTGAGCTATATTAATTCAGTTGAAACACAAAGATTGATTATAATTTCAAAGAAATGTATAGTTTACTTACTAAATAAACCGCGCGTAGCGCGGTCTTCCCCCTAGTATTTGCTATTCTTAAATCTAACCAAAGACTATACAATAGTGCACCCAAAAAAAAAAACAGTATGTTATGGGATTGAATGACATCTCAGCCGCCAGCTTGACCCAATCAAAAAGCCCAATTTAAAATTCACTTTATTTTTCTTCTTCTGAATTTCTCTCTTTTCTTTTTTCCGTTTATTCGTGGAGAGTCTCGATCTCAGTTCTCGTCAGATTTCAAACTCTCCGATCTCTGATTCCACCGCCGAGATATACCTCTCATTGTTGGAAGGAGAAGAAAGGGATCGGTTCCAGATACGGCGGAACAAATGGATAGAGGCGATATTGAAGAAGCCGGCGGTAATGGCGAAGAGGAATTCCGATCAGGACCACGTCTCGGCGGAGGAAAATACCGGCCGGTGGTGGCTCACGATAGGGCGGTTGTCGAAATGTCATCTATCGATCCTGGATCTTCTTCCTCTTCCACCCTCAAGTAATTTTCTCATTAGGATCCCTTTCCCATTTGATAAATTTCGTCAGTGATTCTGGGAACTTCATTTTCGTTGATGAGGATGAGGATTCTGTGTAATGATCTGTAGAAATTGGAGAATTCGTTTCTTAAAGCTCATTTTTCTGTTGTAAGATTCTCAGACAATTTTATGCTGAAAGTGACGTTTGCTTGATAAGATTCAGATTACAGTTTTGTTTTGACATTTGCTTCAGTCACCAGTTGTGGCTGAAGTTGGCCACATTGGTAGATGGACTGCGTAAGAGAGTATTTCTTTTCTTTGCTTGCTTTCTTACTGCTCGTAAAGAGAATCATAGAGGGTGATATCTAGTGTAAAGAACCGCGGGTGCGGAGTGTTCCAAACTCTACCTTGAAAAACAAAATGTTGAATTTTTCCGTCTTTTCTACCTTTTTTTTCATCACGCGTGTCTCACATTGTAGGTTTTTGACAGGAACATAAAAGTAGTTGCACCAGGAGAGGTGGATATTGGTGCAAGGGAGGGACCAAGACCAGAAGATGGAGTCAATGGCCATCAGAAGGAATCCAAGCTGGAGTTATTTGGTTTTGATTCTCTTGTGAACATTCTTGGTTTGAAGAGGTACATGTGATCTTAATTGTTATTTGAATTTACAAATGTATATTAGAAAGATGGCCTCACGTTCATGTGCTGCATTAAGTTGTAGTTTGAATTTACAGGAAATGATATATTGCTTCCGTTTCTTGTGTTCGTTATCACCCTGGTCTTTTTGGTTTTAACTGAATCATTGGAAACATTCAATAGAAGTTTCCTGCTTGTATGAGCCTTATTTATTGTTTCCCCCAACTATGTATGAAATTCATGGTTCTGTAATAACACTGATGTGCATTCTATCGCTTTGTGTTGTTCTTGGTGATTATTAACTAGTGTTTGTGTCCTTTTCTGAATATAAAATAGTAAGGAACTCTCTTTCATCATCTTATATTCTTAATGTGTAAATGTATATCTTAAACTAATCAGCAGTTTAGTTTCTCAATGAAAGTTGATATTTTTTCATGTTCAATGTTTTCTTGCGCTTAACATAAGCCATTTGATTTGGGAAACACTTAGTCTCTTAATTGTACGTGAGGTAATGTAATGAATATCTCTTTCAGTATGACAGGGGAGCAAATTCCAGCACCATCGAGCCCTAGAGATGGGGAGGATATTTCCATCACCCAAGGGCACCCAAAGGTATCTTTTTCAAATCATACAATTGATGATTTCTGTCATGCTCTTCGGATCAAGCACTTCTATCTGTTCCTCTTTAAAGACAAAAACTGTCGAGTCACATCAGCTTTAGCCAATATGGGAAATTTTAGGGAACAGTCAAAAATCACCTTAATTGTATTACCTCCCTAACACGCGTTCAGGAGTCCAAGTGTCCTGCAATGTAATTATCCCTTGTCTCCTCTAGTTTTCTCTCCTTATTTCTTTGGAAACATTTATAAACAATCTAAACTGAAGATGGGTGAACATTTTCTGTACTAAAGTGTTACCTGTTGACATTGCAATGATTGCCTTCCGTTAGGTGATTTTTCTTTTGCTGCTTTCTGTTGGCAATCATTGTTTTAGGATGATTAGATGGTTTAACTTCGTTTGAAATTACCGTCATCGTTTTGTTTATGACTGTCTATCATTTGCAAAAGTATGGTTTTCTTAGGTATTCTACTCTGGCGATTTTTTTCTCTGTTTTTTGTAATGATTTTGGACATAGGCATCATCTGTTCCTATCTATGGCTTTCTGTGATGTTTCTTTATCTGCATTTTTTGCAGCCTTCTGCTCTCAAGCTGGGTACAATGATGGGAGTTTTTGTTCCCTGCTTGCAAAACATATTAGGAATCATATACTATATCCGTTTCACTTGGTAAGAACGCAGTCCTTGATGTTGCACAACTACAACGATCATCATGGCCTGTCTTAATCTGTTCAATTTTCAGGATTGTTGGTATGGCTGGTATTGGACAAGGCCTAGTGCTGGTATTGCTGTGTGGATTATGTACATTCTTGACAACAATATCCTTGAGTGCTATTGCAACAAATGGTGCAATGAAGGTAACTTTTTCTGTTATTTATATCACCCGAGTTTTCTTTGAATAAATGTGTGTAACCATAGGTAAAGATATCCCTCCTTCCGTTGGGTCTCTAGTACATAGTTGGCACCCCTGTTACTTTTCTCGTTCTGGTAGAACAACAGTTAACAAGGTTATTCTGTAATAATTTTTGCATAATTTCCAGGGTGGAGGACCATATTACCTCATTGGTCGCGCTCTTGGTCCGGAGGTTGGAATTAGCATAGGTTTATGCTTCTTCCTTGGCAATGCAGTTGCAGGAGCTCTGTAAGTGCAAATTCTGAACTCTGTCAAGGAAATCTCTTGGAGAAATCTTAAGTTTAAGTTGCTGGCGTGCATCTAATAACTACTTTTCCTGCTTCCCTTCCTATCGTTATAGGTATGTTTTGGGTGCTGTGGAGACTTTTCTTAAAGCATTCCCTGCTGCTGGGATTTTCAGAGGTATTACTGTGGAACTTGTAAAAATTGGTACCCGTGATCTGAAGGAAAGGGCTTCTTTCTAATTTGTTAGTTTTTTTCCCGTATTGTACTTATCTAAGCCATCACTTTATCTTACTAGTCTTGACGCATGAGGTCATTTTGTTGAGAGTGGCAAGGGTATATGCAACCTACAGGATTTGCAAGAAACAGAAGACAATTTTATTGATTACCTAACTTCTTAGTTGTATTAACAAACATGTTCAATTATTTCCCCTGAGCACATAATTATTTCCTACAAGTCGCACTGAGTCACTTATATGTATTTCATTTGTAATGGCAGAAACTATCACAAAGGTTAATGGAACTGCAGTTGGGGAATCAATACAAAGCCCAAATTCACATGACTTACAGATATATGGAATTGTTGTGACTATCCTTCTATGCTTTATTGTGTTTGGCGGCGTTAAGATGATCAATCGGGTTGCACCAGCTTTCCTTGTACCCGTTTTGCTCTCTATCTTCTGCATATTCATTGGGATATTTTTGGCGAAGACAGATGATCCTGACAGTAAGTCATTAATGGATATTGTTGGAAATATGCATGGAGATTACTTTTCCGCAATTGTTGATTTCACTGTCCTCTTTTTGACGATTTGAACAGCTGGAATTACGGGCTTGCGGTTAAAAAGTTTCAAAGATAACTGGGGTTCTGCTTATCAGATGACAAATGACGCGGGAATCCCTGATCCAACTGGAAGCACGTACTGGAGTTTCAAGTGAGTTTCTTCCATAATTCTTGTTTCTTATGATAGAACAATTCTACTTTTGGTTTTAAGTTGTTGAACTAATATTATCTGTTCAGTTTTTACTCTGAAAATTATTTACCCTTCGCTTTGCTTTTTTCCAGTGAGTTGGTGGGTCTATTTTTCCCTGCTGTGACAGGAATTATGGCTGGCTCAAATCGATCAGCTTCATTGAAAGACACACAAAAATCAATTCCTGTTGGAACGCTGGCTGCCACTCTGACTACAACCTCACTGTATTTGATATCTGTGTTGTTTTTTGGAGCTGTTGCGACCCGTGACAAACTTTTGACTGATAGGTAATGACATTACTCCGGTGGTTTCGTTTTTATTATTTCACAACTGATATGTTGGGGTTTATAAGGCAGAAGTGTCCTTTAGGGAATGCAGAAAGCCACTTATCGCTTGTAGTTTCTTGCTTTTAGCATGTTCAAACTTGAAAGAAACTAAAAAATGGGTTCATGTTCTGAATATACTGCAAACAACTACTAGGGACGTAGAAAAGCTGTACATTTCGTAGTTTATATTCTGACAAACTGTACATTTCCTAGTTTAGATGTCAGAATAGATCTATCATGTCTGATACTGCCTGCTGAGACCTGTTCTTTTAGCCCTTCAACACCTAGCTTACGTCATGAACCTTTTCTCAATTCATGCGACGAATTGTTTTTCTCTATTGCAGGCTACTTACTGCTACAATTGCTTGGCCTTTCCCTGCCATTGTTCATGTTGGAATCATCCTTTCAACATTAGGGGCTGCTCTCCAGAGTTTGACAGGGGCACCAAGGTTACTTGCCGCTATAGCAAATGATGATATTCTCCCTATCCTGAATTATTTTAAAGTTGCAGATACAAGTGAACCTCACATAGCGACGCTTTTCACAGCATTGATCTGCATCGGATGTGTTGTTATTGGAAATTTGGATCTTATCACACCGACTGTGACTATGTTTTATCTTTTGTGCTATGCGGGAGTAAACTTGTCTTGTTTCCTGCTCGATCTTCTTGATGCTCCAAGTTGGCGTCCACGGTGGAAATATCATCATTGGAGCCTTTCCTTTGTTGGAGCCTCACTTTGCATAGGTATGAATTTTCTGATACTAACTGGAGAAAGTTTTTACGTACAATCTTCCTTGTAGTTCATTCCTATAATTGATTCTATCAGGGAACTTATCTTACACGAGGCTTGAGATGTCTTTTTATAGACTCCTGCTGATTTTTCCTTATTTCCTCTACTGTTGCAGTGATCATGTTCTTAATTTCGTGGTCATTCACTGTGGTTGCCATTGCTCTTGCTAGTCTTATATACAAATACGTTGGCCTAAAAGGAAAGGCTGGGGACTGGGGGGACGGTTTCAAGAGTGCATATTTTCAGTTGGCCCTTCGTAGTCTCAGATCACTCGGAGGTATGCCACATAAACAATTTCCATATACATATTCTTTAAGTTCCATTTTTCCGAATCTGCCTCGCTTGTCCGTATATCTAAGCGAATCTCATTTACCTTCTTCTCTCCTCGTTGCAGCAAATCAAGTGCACCCCAAGAACTGGTATCCAATTCCCCTTGTTTTCTGCAGACCGTGGGGAAAGCTACCAGAAAATGTTCCGTGCCACCCTAAGCTGGCTGATTTCGCTAACTGTATGAAGAAAAAAGGTCGTGGAATGTCGATCTTTGTCTCGATATTAGATGGTGACTACTATGAATGTGCAGAAGAAGCAAAGGAAGCCTGCAAACAACTAGCCACCTACATCGAGTATAAGCGTTGTGAAGGTGTAGCTGAAATAGTTGTCGCCCCAAACATGACTGAAGGGTTCCGTGGGATCATCCAGACGATGGGACTCGGAAATCTCAAACCCAACATCGTGGTAATGCGGTACCCTGAGATCTGGCGTCGAGAAAATCTAACAGAGATTCCATCCACATTTGTTGGGATAATCAATGACTGCATAACAGCAAACAAAGCAGTTGTCATCATCAAAGGGTTAGACGAGTGGCCGAATGAGTACCAAAGACAGTATGGAACAATCGACTTGTACTGGATTGTGAGAGATGGTGGTCTCATGCTTCTTCTCTCACAGCTTCTTCTCACAAAAGAAAGCTTTGAAAGCTGCAAAATCCAACTATTCTGCATAGCCGAAGAGGATTCAGACGCGGAAGCACTCAAAGCTGACGTGAAGAAGTTCCTCTATGACCTCAGAATGCAAGCTGAAGTAATTGTGGTCACGATGAAATCATGGGACATAAGATCTGAAGGAAACAGCCAAGAAGATTCGCTAGAAGCTTTTGATGCTGCACAGAAACGAATCTCAGATTACTTGGGAGAGATCAAGAGACAAGGTTCGACTCCGTTGTTGGCGAATGGGAAACCAATGGTGGTGAATGAGCAACAAGTGGAGAAATTTCTATACACAATGCTGAAACTAAATTCGACCATACTCAATTATTCAAGGATGGCCGCAGTGGTTCTGGTCAGTCTCCCGCCGCCTCCGTTGAACCACCCAGCGTATTTCTACATGGAATATATGGATTTGCTGGTGGAGAATGTCCCAAGGATGTTGATAGTAAGAGGGTATCACAGAGATGTTGTAACTTTGTTTACATAGTTTCAGTCTCATTTTGTTATACCGACAAGAATATCAAAGAATCCAGCTCTTCAAGGTCAGTTCTTCTTCTTCCTCTCCTAATCTACCTCTATATTTACAGTTCATAGATTTTTTTTAAATATGAAAATTTTACAGTTCATATAGTTACAGTTCATATATATAAATCTTTTTCTTGTAGTTCCATTTTGTTGAAAATAAATGAACGCTTTAGTTTTATTTTGTGTGTGGATGTGCAGATAGAACAGTTTCTGAGAGATTCAGAGACAATTCAATACATTTCCCTCTTGTGGATAATGCCTGATTTTTGGAAAATTTTGAGATAATCATCTTCATGTTAGACCTATGGTTATATCCGTAATATCTCATATATATATGTATACACAGTATAGATGGTCACCCTCACTAATTTTGTCATCTTTTATGTTTCCAAAAAATTTGAAAAATCATTTTGCTAGATCTTTGTTACTTCTATGAACGGGAAAGATTTTGTGAACCTGAGAGTTAAACATGGTTCACAAATTATCATAGACATGGCAAACTATAAAGTGCCTCGACTTGTCAAGTTGAATTAGGTTTTAACTAGATAAAATTCGTGTGATACATTAAATATAAAAATGTTATTAAAATTTAGGTTTTAAAGTTAAAATCTACGAAAATTAAAATGTAGATTAAAACCATTATTGCTCATTGAAAAATTATGAACTACAACTAACATCATCCAAATTAATGTAAAATTTTTAGTATCACGTGAAAACGTTCTTAATTAAATAGTATAATTTTCTCATATTTACATATATAACAATTAATATTGAATGTTTAATAGAAATAAAATGTTTATTATTCAATTTTCAATGTTTAATGAAAATAGAAAATTTCTTTCTTTAGGTATAACAGAAAATTTGGTTAAACGAAATTGAAAATTTCCAATTTTAATTACTTGACGCATGTCAAAAATTTTGCCATGTTAACTCTGCACAGTCCTTTATGTTTTGCGACAGCGTGTAAAGACAGACAGACATCACTTTAAAGAATCTAGTATTGGTATTGTGCTCTGTGTTTTTTTTTTTCCCATCTAAAAGATTTTTTTTATTAACCATACTAAAGTCGAGAGATACACTAAGCCGGCAAAAGATACAACCTTTCTGGAGTCTAAAGCCAGCGAGCAAAATGATGCCCTCAGAGCCAAAAGCCGATCAAACGTGATCGGAAACCAAAAGACATACTCAACCAGAGATTTGAAAACAACAAAGAAAAAACTAAGAAAAAGGAATGGATTCAAAGGACGATTAAACCTAGAACATTAAGCAAATAATCGGATAAGAAAGAGCACTTGAGAGTGAGGAGTGAGATGGAGCTAAGTACCGATAAGCCAATTATTTGGGCCGAGAAAAGGCTCCTTCTATTGCTCCGAAAAGCCACGAGCCAACCGAAAACTCTTTATATTGCTCCAAAAAGAAGTCACGAGTATGAGGGAACAAACTCAACCCGAGAAGATGATGTAGATACTGGATTTGAACAAACATTTGCTCACGACTAAGAAGAGGTGCTTGATCTTCAATTCCTTGAGGAGAAACCGGAAGAACCGTAGTTAGACACCAAGAAAAATGACCCTTCAACTCTCAATCTCTAACCAAACGTCTAAACTAAACAACTGCTTCACAGATAAGAAAGAACCAAATCCAGAGAAACAGACTCTAGAACAAGGGTAATCGACGAAAGAATCCATCCTAAGAGACCTTAAAAACGGATATCCAAGCCAACAATTTCATACGACTGAGAAATAAATCGTAACCGGAGAACCTATATTTGACCTTGCAAATGATCTCCTCCTGATCGGAATGGAAAACATGGACCATTTGCCAACACCACCAGCAAGGCGCTAACTCCCAACAAACCTATTCTTCATCGATGAAAATCATATGCTTCGGATCCAAGGAAAAAACCAGAAGAAAACAGAGCCTCGTCTCGTAATCTCCGAAATGCTGAAAAGTCGGGTGAAGCTGACAGCTACATAACTTTTCTCGCTTCAGAGACCTAAAACAATACAAGAACCATACCGCCGAAGTTGGCCCGAGTATAGTAATGCCTTGGTCAGATTCAGAACCTAATGAAGGTTCCTCCTCCGGACTTCCAGCGCCGTCGACTTCAGAAACTCGAGAGAGCTAAGGTGAAAATCGCTCAGACCCAAGCAACTCAACCCTAAAATCCGACTTTCGAGATCACCCTTCTTCCTGCCCTTCTCGCCGTTGCTCCAAAGATGACCGAGAATATGAGCTCTGTGTATCTACCAGAGCAAGCAGTATGAACTGAGATTCCCGTCAGGCCAGAGACACCGCACATGTCGAAGTGAGAAGGAAGGGGAGATCAGAAGCAAAGGAGAAAGAGGAAAGAGAAAGAAAGAGGATTCCGGCGCCGCTCAAGGCACCGGAGAAACGGCGACGATTAGATTTGCTTTCTCTCTCTAACGGCGGCGTCAAGAGGATAGAGAGACTTTTTTTAACAAAAACTCTTTTACTTTTATTGTGCTCTGTGTCTTATGACAACAGTTTTTGTTAAGTGTCTCAATAATATTTACTCAAACCTCAAAAGATAAGACTATTCTCTCTTGTTTTTTTTTTCTCCAAGTCTCCTAAAATCATAAACTAATTATATTTTAATGACTGAGCAAGAGTTATATCAACAACTGTCTGAAGAAACAATGGATTCGAAAATACGATTATCTTGCGCTAATGTTGAATCCAATAGAGAAGCAAACTTCGGGAAAAAAACATCGTAGCTTTCACCGACGCTTCTTTCCTTCGCCATGCCTTGATCTTCTTGGAGCTTCGTCTTCGTCTTCACTTTCACTCTCTTCGTTTCTCAAACTGTTTCCAACCTCAAACTGCTCCATTTCATGTGATGTCTCCTGATTCTTTTGATCAGCAGCCACTTCTCTGTCATCGCTTCTCTCAGGTGTTTTTCGGTTGTTCAGGCCAGGACGTGCTGATGATGTTGTTGTCGTTGGTTGTGGCGGTGGTGGTGGATAAAACATTGGTCTGCCTCCTCGAGGAGGGTTTCCCATCCCTCCCATATGCGGGCCACGTCCCATCATACCATAGCCGCCATGTGGAAACTGTTGCGGAGGCCTTCCAGGAAACATCATCCCGGGTACGGGTCCTCTGAAATCACCACCAAACCTTGGCCCATAGGGTCCAAAGGGTCTTGGACCCATACCAAATGGATCTGGCATACCATTATAGCCACCAGGTCCATAGGGAAATGCATCACCAGGGCCCATTACTCCGAGAGGGAAACCTCCTCCCATTCCAGGCAGTGGTCTGATTCCACGTCCTAGAGGCACTTGAGGAGGCCACATCATTGCTCTGCCTCTTCCTCTGCCTTGAGGACCGCTTGCCATGCCGTCGTCTTCCTCCTCACTTTCATCTTCTTCTTCTTCCTCTTCTTCGTTGTCTTCAAATGGGACGATGTCTGCTGGGTTCTCAGCTCTGCTCTCCGGATTCACACCCTTTGCTTTCTCTTCTTCTCGTTTGGCTTCAGCAGCTATTGAGATTGCCTTGGATTCATGAACAAAGATGAAAATTAATAGTCCACTCAATGATGAAACAATAAAATGGAAAAAAAAATCCTAGAAGAAACTGAAGTCAAGCATAAAAAAGCACATGGAGCTCAGGTCATCGATATGTCACAAATTATCCGCTTAAGAACCACTGTAGATACACAAGAAAGCAACCAAAAAGAGAGAGTACCATAAGCTCGCTATCTGGTTCAAGATAAAGCAAAGAAGCCAGCTGCTCACCAATCGAGGGCTCTAACTCCTGACAATCTCTGCTTATCTACAGTCATTGAACCAAAGTAGTAAGACGAAGTGACTAGGTTGCATGCAAAATTGCAAATACAAAAAAACAGAAACATTACACAACAACCGTTAGCTAATAGTGATCATTCTACCAGAAGTAGCTTGTATTGACTAGCAAACTTTTTGTGTAACCATGCAAGGGACAATTTAGCCACCGCAGGAAAGTGTCTTAATAATATAAAACATCCTTATTTATCATGAGTGGTACTTGTATCAAAAAAAGATAGCATTCTCAAATACGAGGCCAACTCGAAAAGTGTAGAAAACATAGTGAGAAGTCTCACGTACCTTCACAGGTAAGTTTTCGTTGTAAGGGTTCTTCAAATTCCGAGTATTGTGGAAGGATAATTCGCACAACTACAAAGGTAACAATTACAATCACTCATAGAATTCACGTTACTGCATGAATTATGAAATCATTTGCTTTACTTATCATAGTAGAATGTGCCAGACCTCACTGTTAACCTCAGCAGAATCGCTTACCAAAGAAATAAAAATGTGGTCAGGTGTGTGTTGAGATTGGTGCTATAAAAAGGCGCAGTGACCTTTCAAGCTAGATAAAGACTTACCGTTTAGAATTTAGCACGAGATATAGGGCACCATGGGTATAGAAAAGAACTAAAATAAGCCCGAAACTAAGAGAAAGGAGGGACTATTGATTACAGAGAAAGCTTAGCCGCACAGTTTACCTTTAACCATTTAACTGAAAAGTTCCGACCATACTGTGCAGTTCCATGTTCATGTTTCCAGTTTCCTCCACCAACGTAACCACCAATTCTGGATGTCATCTTAGCACAACCCTATAGCATCACGTGAAACAGAGTTATTTGTAATCGTAAAACTGCCTACCGATTACAATCTTACCAAGGAAAATCACAGAAAGGCAACCCAGTAATCAAAGATCTACCTGGAAATGTCGGGTCCGGTTGACAGAAAATATCAAGATCACGTTATCCACAGAGTCAAAAGCTTCATTAAGTTTAGCTTCATTGCTCCTTTGTGTCGCCCATACTCCTTGTTGCACAGATAATTCAAAATTTTCTCTATTGTTACTTTTAACTACGAAATACCTGAAAACACAAGATCCTAAAACATATTAGGGATGACCGATGAAGAGTAATGCTATACCACAATGCATAGGTACATGCAGTTAACGAATCCATTAAATCAAACATACAGAAAGTACACCAAACTACAATATTGAGCAGTCAAGAATCAAGATGAGCATCATTGAAAGCCAAAGCCCTAAACAACATTTGACGAACTCCATTCTTCTTTATATACTGATTCTATATCAGTTCCATGTGATCCCAGATGATATTGCTAAACAATATACAAGGTCTCTTATTAATACACGAATAAGATCACATTTTAGCCAAACGGAAACACTAGAGCACAAGAATAGGCAACCAGCTCCTGGGACCAATAGGAAAAGAATTTGTGATCATCAATCTGGCCATATTTCTATATGCACGGCCAAGGCCGAGTATTTATGACGAATCTTAAATTATTCTCAAACGTAACATCATACAAGTGCAGAGACATGCAAGCACAATAGCTTAAGAAGATGTTATGCGAGGTAACTGAGACCGTACGTAAACGCGATGACTAAGATAACTCAGACTAATTAAGGAAGAGCAGAAGCTCATAAGGGCCACACACATGAAACTTAAAGACTTCAATACATCAATGTTTCAAATAATACTAACTATTTCACACAAGCATGCAGCAAGATCATAATCACATAATAGAAGACAAAGCACAACAATTCTGGACTTCCTTCAGCAGTAATCAAAACTACTCACATCATAATCATTTGACTGCTAGTCATTCAACGTTTGCTAGAATAATTTATTAACCTGAAATGACAAGAGATATCAAGACTCTTACGGTCGCAGGAGACAGGAGAGCTGCTATAAACCACGGGCGAGCAGAGCACAAAACAAACAACAACATGATGCAAAAAAAACCCGGTATGCTTCTTCTATATGGCATAAGTATCTAAAAACAATAGCCAACTATATGTACACCACCATTTGAAAGCCTATCTCTCACATTTTAGCTAAATAAAGATGGGGACCTGATGGAAAGAGCAGACTTGTAATACTAGAAGAAAAATTAGAGTGCAAAGCTGACCCAAAAGACAATGTAACATAAAGTTAGATATGTATCTCTATATAAAGTTTAAAAGTTCAGAACTTGCAAAGAACTAGTTACATTATAAAGTGTTATCAAAGCTCATATAAGAAACCAATGGTTGAATAATGGACCAATTAACAAGATATTGATAGATAAACAGAAACGTATTTTACATAAGCCAATTAAAAACCGTGGGACTCTGAACACACCTATTTACCCCTTGTGGCAACGGATGTGATGTTGTTCTGTTTGTTTGGTCAGCTGGGTTCTGTATCTGAGTCTGGCTGACTTGGTGTTGTGATTGTTGAGGTTGTTGCTGCTGCTGCTGTAAGGTCCCTGATTCTTGTGGCTGGCCTTGCGTTGGAACTTGCAACTGAGGTTTATCTGGTAGCTGAGGAGCAACGTTTCGTGGTTGATAGAACCTATTAGGCCCATGATTGTGTGAAGTCAATTGCTGTATCTTCTGTAGAACTTCCTCAACCGGAGGTGGAGGTCCAGGAAGCTTAGCGTGCCTGTATCGACAATCAGGACCATTGGGACAAAATCCAAGCTTGTACCTGCGAAATGTAATTTCAAAAACACCATCTTTAAGCAAAAAGCTAACCAAATCGAGAGTTTACATAGGTTGCATCCTTCTTAGCAACTCAAGAGCTATTATTTGATGTACATACATATTGCATTCTTTGATGTCTTCATTGGTATGCTTATACACACAATCCTGCTCCCGACATTCACCGTATAACCGGAAAAACCGGCAGATCGGCATACGAGCCTTGTCGTACTGATGGAGAAACCCACAGGCGTCACCTTTCATACACAGTCCTCGAAGCCAGTGCCTGCAAACAGTCTGCCGGAAACTTCTTCCCCTCCCAGCTCCACCCACCGTCGCCGCGGAATGATCGTAGCTGGGTGTTACGTTAACAGCGGCGGAAGCAGAGTTTTCAGGCGGAGCAACCGGGACTGAGGCCGTGGGCTGAGCAGGTCCGGAATCGAGACCGCCTTCGAAATCGAAGCTGAGGCCATCGGCGTCCTCCATTGTTAAGGGTTTTTGGTTTCTAGGGCTTCGAAGATCAGCCGGAGAAATTCGACCTTCTGACGCTAGACACAAATAAATATAATTAAATCTTAAATACTGAGTATTTATTAGTCAAAGTTGTCAATTATATTGTGATAGGAAGCTTGAAGCTTCTATGTGTGATACGACTGTCTTCCTTCTTTTATCCATTTCGGATTTAACGTTTTCAATAATAGTTTATGTAACTTGGCCTAATCACAATATTGTACTCCCTACCCCAAAAACTATGTCAAAGTTTTTTGGTCATTTGGGAAAACCTAACGAGAACATCATTTTTCTCATTCTCTATATCATTCTCATTATCATTTTATCACCGTCACAACTTTGAATCTTTGTTCTTCACTGTGATCTTTCTTTCTTTGTGATCATACTCTAAACAACGATTTTCCCTACGTCGGTTCTCGGTTAATTCTAGATCGGGTTCTATCATCAATTAATCTTGTCTCATTGGTATCAGAACATTCGAGCTCTTCAGACCTACATCCATAGCAATAATAGAAGAACAATGGATAAGGAAGATAAATAAACATACGAAAGAGAAGCGCATAAGAAAAGAAGAACAAACAATCTTATGAGGCTTTGCGATTTGCTAATATGGAAACAATGAGGACCATATTCATCTCTGAAGCTCCGATTTCATCTTTGCGATTTGACACTCGCTGATTTATTACTCTGACGACACCGTCAGCCTCACACCAGCCTCTAGATCCTCCAGATTTCATCAGATTAGGTTCGACCTCTAAGAATTCATAGGAAGCACACGTGTGAGGAGATTGAAGAGAGAATGGAATTTGGAATGTGCATCTTTTGTGAAGAACGAGATGTCGCTGACCATCAGTTGGAGCATAAGAAGTCATGAATTATCATGGTAAAATGAGAAGACAATCCAAATGAGAGCAAATATGTGGAAGATGTGCAGACTAATGTTCCTTTTAAAGCAATAAGATTCTAAGTTTGTTTTGTGGTCAAGATACACGTAATAGTGTTTCTTTAGTAGAGTAGGAGAACTTAGAAATCTTATTGGGAAAAAAATGAAAGTTTTGGGTTTTTGAGTGTAAAAAGGCAGAGAATCAACTTGTTGAGAAATTAGTAGAGACTGAAAAAATCAGAAGAGGCCGAGGCCTTCTAATCTTCTATGCTTGATGGTTGTGTGCCGTGGAATCAGCTATGATCATGGGAGCAGAACCACGTGGAAAATATTTCAAACTAGTGAACAACATAAAGATTTGGAGCTATGATTTTTTGCAGGTCATGTTCCTTCACTTTGATTCTAAACAGGTTATGATGAAATTCATCTCAACTTGGGATAACCAAATGTGGGAGCATAGTGGAAGTTTAGCTCAGGAAGTTCATGGGTAAAAGTTATAGGAACTTTACAGTAATGGTGAAGCTATTAAGCTTATGAAATCGGCTTTAATCTACCTTCAGATTTTGGTGTCACTTTTGAGAAAATAACTTCAAAGTATCTGAATAATATGCTCAAACATGGTTTATCGATGTCTGCTCTTACAAGGTCCAATGAGTATTAGGGATCAACACCAATCATTAATTGAAGGGAAAAGCATTTGAGAATGGAATGTTGTTTATTGTAGGAAAACTAAAGCAGACTCTTATATTAAAGGATGCTTGAAGTTTTTTTTACACTTACAAGAGTAATTTTATTGATAATAGTCACTTTACAACATAACAACAGATGGTATTAGCTTAAAAAAATGGTCATACCTACCCAACTCTCGAATAATAGTTTCCTGACTCATTGCACATAACATTAATGTAGATCTTCGCCACTAGGTGTGTCAAAAACAGGTGTCAGATGGTTGCAACTGAAATGTAAAGAAAGTGAAACTAGAAAACATTGCCGTTGAAAGCGGTGGTAGAGAGATTCAACCTGCAAAATAAAACAAAATTAGCTTACCATGAATACCAAATGGTTTGGTAGTGCTAGGATGACTAATCCACACACGAAACAATTAGTAAAGCCTCTACTTCTTGCCTCACTCCGAAATCGAGAACATATAAAGATTTTATCTATGTTAGAGAATCCGATGCGGAAGCTAGAACACCATAGCCAAACTGCTAAGAACACAATTGAAGATACTGAAAAAACTGCAATTATTATCTGCTCGAATGTTGAGCAAAAATGATCAGAAGAAATATCACATGACTCTAGAATGTTTTTGCAACAAAAGCTCTTCACGAGTTGAGCTTAATCCAAGATGTCAGCCATAAACTAGCCTCTCCCGTACACCATCTTATATGAGAACTAGACTAGGATCCTTTGTAAAGCCAAAAGGCCGAGTACTTTAGTGAAACATCGTAATGGTAGGTACTGAAGCATATTTGTAAGTGTTGGCACTGACAACAAATAAAAGTAGAGTTCAAGAACCCTTCTCTTCCAGATGATTGACTTGTTGATAGACAAGTGATCACTACTCCGACCTTTGATCAAGTGAAAGGTCAAAAAGAATCACAACAAGTTACAAACATAGTCACAACACAATTGCAAACCAATTGACATAAACCCCCAAAATCACAATTAAAGCTCTTGAACCATAGGTAGAAACCAACAGTGAGCTCGAAGTGGATGAAGCATCACTTGTTTAAACCAGAGATGGTCCGACCAAACGATGACTTAGACAGTTAGCCAGAGACAACAATAGAGGAATGGTAATCTTACGAGCAGAGACAGAGATCTACCTTGGTGAAAAAGAAGAGGAGGATGTATACAAGAGAGGATCAATCCGCCACAAAACTCCACCGACAGCACATAACCGCCAAAGAATTGTCGATTGAATCCCACAAACATTGGATCTGCAAAGGAGAAACAACAGATCTTACTCAAACTCTTCCACAGTCTTCCAATGAGAACAGAGGAGACGAGATAGGTCCGTTCTAGCGTCATACTACCCATAAATAAAACCTCCGATGAAAGCAAGCTCCCTCAAGCCTCATCATCGCACCAAAAACAATCAGTCACACTAATTTTAAAGAAAAATTAGATCTCACGCTTCCACTATTCTCAGTATTTCGTCTAGATGAGAAGCATACCTGCAAACGAGAAAAGAAAAAAACAAGAAAAAGTTAGGAAGCCCTCTCCGACGACAATGAAGAATCATCACTCGCCGGAGAGAAGAAACCGTGGCGGCGTTTTGTCTGCAAGATAACTAGAGCGAGCGTCCATCTTCATGAAATAGATTTTTGGGGATGCTTGAAGATAAAGAAATATCACACACATTGAAACTTCTCGTGAAAACCGTCAGCCATCAGTTTCTTTGCCATAAATACACTAGTCTTTTGGAATATTGCTGTTATATCATTCACTAAGACTATCAAAGAAATTCACACATCTTTTGGTAAAGGGATAAGATATCTTGATGGGATTGTGGTTACATGGAATCATTGGTTGGTAATTTTCTTACTTGGTATTAAAAACTTGAAGTGGTCGGGGACAAATGTATGCTTATGGAGTTTCAGTGGACAAAGATTTACTGTTTATAATGTATAAAATCAGAGGATATTGGGCCCTTATGATGGAGAAGAGGTGTGACCTCCCATAAGAACGTTTCTCAAACATGAGATTAAATTTTTTTCTTACAGCTACTCATGTTTTCATTGGCATGTACCAATTTCTTTCTCATCGAGTGGATTCTTTTATATGTCCCCTATGGTTGGATTTCAATTCAATTTTGCGCGTATCCGCTTGTTGTTTTAGCCATAACAAGGGTCTATCGTCGGATACATTTGAGATTAGGCTTCATGACTCTCATTTTAAAGGGGCTGAAATTGTATGTTATGATGATCATGTTCTTGGTCTATTGACATGCTCTGGTTTTGATGGAGAAGGCTTATCGAGTTGGTAGAGGTTTATATTAGCGAGAATCAGTACCAAGGGAACACAAGATAGACAATGGTTATTTCTTTTGACGCTAAAATTCGAATCGAGCTATGTTATGGCTATGGTCATGACTACCTTGATGAATCTGAGTGTATATATATCACTGGATAAAAAAATTGAAGTGGTTGTGGAATTATTGAATAAGGCTCCTCAGAAGTTGCAGGGTAAAATTGGTTACCAACAAGCCTATGTAGACTTTTTAAATCTTAATGCCACAATCCTAGGACGGATTTTTCTATAACGATTATAACATGCCCACCAGCAGTTGAGTTTGGTTTTGTTATTGGAACAACCGATGTTCAAAGTGATCTTGATCTTAACAAGAGAGTATAGGAGAAAAAACTAAAGAAGCATGAACATAAGATGAAAGGAGATCACAAAATCTACATGTTGAGAAGCCATCAGAGAATTTGTATATCATTCTACCAGTTTCTGAAGATTGAATCATGAGAAACATGATAGAATAAAATTCCCCAAAATCCCACCAAAAAGGTCATGTACACATCTAATTAAGACACTCTCATAGGAGCTAAAGTTGTCAAGTTCGTAGTGGAGCATGTTGAGAATCTTGTACTTACATTCATTATCTATAAGATTTTCCATTCACCAAAATCACCAGATTTATGTATTAGCAGCATGTGGAGACATCTAAACAAGTTTAGTGGTTTTACTAAACTTCAAGCTACTATAAGTATCAAATTTTTTATCCTTGGGGACAAGGATGTGTCGAAGGAGGGAGTATTGTGATAGGAATTTTGAAGCTTCCATGTGTCATACGACTTAATTTTGATCCTTTACTCATTTGGGATTTAATGTTTTCAATAGTGGTTTATGTAACTTGAACTAATCACCAAACCGAAATGGTACTTTGTACCGTAGAAACTATATAAAGGCCTTTTGGCCATTTTGGGAAATCTAACAAGAATTACATCATCTTCTTCTCATTCTATATGTCGTTCTCATCATATCATCATCACAACCTTGAATCCTTGTTTTTTGGTATGATCTTTCTTTCTTCGTGATCATTCTCTAGACATCGATTTTTCCTTTCTTCGGTTCTCGGTGTTCTAGATCGGATTCTATCATCAACTAATCCCGTCTCATATATAGATATAATTTTTCCTAACAAATATTTGCTTTAATTTTAAACATTACTGTAGTGAAGGTAAAAGAGAATGTTGTGGAATGAGAATTGGCCCATAGAGTAAACGTAGAGAATGACGCAATACTGGATTCAATTTGAGGCAAAACTCATGTGGTATGGAAACCTCCATGGGTAAAATGCAGTATTGATATGAAATGGTCAAGGAAAAAAATATGGGTGGGTGTTCTCTGATCCTTAGGAATACTACTGATATTGTTTTGCTATACAGAGGGAGATGCTTTGCTAACATCTCATCTTCTTACCATACACATTACCAAAGCTTTATTGGTCTATGAATAGTTTACTAAGCCGTAGAATGAAGCAAGTGTTATTTGCTTCAGATGCAGTTGACATTACCGAGGTTCTCCTACGACCTAAAGCTTGGCCTTTTTAGCATTTTATGCTTCAGAGCTATTCCGAAAATTATATTTTTTTACAGGTGGGCGCTTTGTTTGGAGAAGAGGTCTCAAAATAGAGGTGTGTTTCTTATAGCTCAAAGTGTTATCAATGATAATACGAGTCAATCTTATGTAGCTCATGGTCATTCATATAGGCTTCATGATATCTTTGCCCATGAGAAAGAGTTCGCCTTTATAGTGCCCTCATAGTTGATTTTTGGTCCTTGATGTGGTTGAGATTCTTCAAACTTTGTTTCAATATAGTTTATGATATTTAGTTGTGTCTTCTGGTAAGAAGTGTAAAGGGTTGTACCTTGACAATAATCTTTTATTATATCGTGTTTAGTCTTTCTAATTAGACAAAAAAAACTTTTCACTCTTCCCATTACAATGTTACAACCATACAATTCTATAACCATTTCTCTTTATTGTTCCATCCTTAGCTAGTTTATCTGCTAATGCATTGAGCTCTCTTCTGATGTACTTAAAATTGACTCCTTCTATACCACTTCTAAAACTCCTTATATCACCAAGCATTGTAGATATGCCATTCAATGAACTTCTTTTATTTGATGATAGTGATTCTTATGCATTAATGAGTATGGAGCTCTATTATCTCAAAAGAATGTAATTTGGTTGTAACCTACTTTTCTTACAAGGATCATTGTTTCTCTTAATACAACTGCCTCTAGTTCAATCGGGGACTTTATTGGGTTCATAGAGGATACCCCTTCTACAATTCTCTAGCCCTGATGATTTGTAAGTATCCATCTCACTCCTAATTTCTCACTATTTGCATTCCACGAAGCATCGACAAAACAAAAGTTTCCTGTTACAGGATAATCATTACCTATTTCTGGTGATAACAAAGGCATGGAGGTTTGCACCTGATTTATTTCCTCATGTTCTTTGTTGCTTAGATTTATATCTCCATATCTATACTCAGCCTACTTATCATATCGAGAATAAAGTTTCTCACATTTCAAAAGATAAGCTCATTTCTTTGTTTCCATAACCTCCACCCAATGAAAGTATGTAAATTATATGATTCCTCTTAATGTGATTTTATAGAATCCACAACCCAAGCAACTTTATTCCTCAATGTGGTAGTGCAAGCTAAATTTGTTGGGAAAGTTTGTAATGAGGCTAAGCATACTTCCTTGGAAATCCTGCAATCAAAGATCAAAACTGCAACACTATCATCATATTCTTCGTATAGAACACATGTTGTATCTAGTTTAATTATTTTTGTTGCAGAGATACTCCTACTGCAAGAATTTTGTGCAGGACTTTCCACCATAAGTGTTTGATTTTTAGTGGGGCTAGAAGCTTCCATATTTTATTAAAACTGGATCCATTGGAGAATAAGGACGAAGGTAGTTATCATGAGAGAGGTAATACTCTGATTTACCAATGTAGTCACCATTCTAACATCTTTGTTCCTAGCCAAGCTTGGCCTTAACATGAAGACACAATTACAGTCTTCTGAATGTACCATTGATCAAACCATTTGCTCATATGCACACAAAGGCCTGAAACTTTAACATTATCAGGAATGAATTCTTTTATTTTCTTGGTTGGCCTTGGCAGCATAATTAACATCCAATTATCATACCATGCCCTAATGCTTTTACCATCACCTATAATCCACTTTAGGCATCCCTCACAACATCAGTAACTTGATAAATGCTTTCCCAAGCATAAGAAGGTTTAGCTCCAAGATTTGATTCAAGAAATGTTGATTTAGCTTGATATTTGACTTTAAATACCTTAGACAAGAGCGATTCATGATTCTGTTGTAATATCCACACCTGTTTGGCTACAAGTGCTTTATTGAAGGCTATGAGACCTCTAAGTCATATTTTTCCAAGCTACTCATGATATTTTTTTACCTTGATTCAAAGACCTTAACTCATGATAACTTGAGTCATTTGATGTGTTATCTTCCTTAGCAGAAGAAAACACGACGCATCATAGTTGGGGATAGCTCTGGCTACAAATTTAATCAGAATTTCCTTCTCTGCAGGAGACAAGCTTCGTATACCAATGGTTTAATTTTCTTTGTACCCGTTGTCTCAGATAAGTAAATGAACTTACTAAATTCCTTTTAACAGTTTCAAGCAGCCCATGATACTTCCCTAAAGCTTTGACTCTAGTTATAGAAGTCATAGCTTTTATTTTTTGCTGCAGACTTTCAGGCAATGTTTTTTAAATCCGACGTGGACACCAAACCGAAGTACCTACTAGATCACTAGGTCAGTGGGTCGATCCGGATTTGTTCGGGTCAACCGCAGATCAATAAAGAAATTATATATATATATATATATATATACATATATATACCATATAGAAAAACATACGATGTCCAACAATAACAATTATGTGGTTATATATATATATATGTATATATTCTAAATCCAAATTTCACCATATGAAAAAGTTGAAATAGTAAGAATCACTAATGATAAAAAGCTACATGAATAAAACATTAAAGCAACCAATCTTGGTTATCTCCATATTCATTTCTCTCATTCTCTTCATACGACAAAGTAAGGTCGTCATCAAAATTTAAAGAATCAAATGTTAGAAATTTAGTTAGTAAATTATATACAACGAAAAGAAAATAAAAAGTTTTATCAAGATTTTAAAAGATACCATTACATTTTCCTAGGTTCATCTCTAAATCATATTTAAGATATTCCGCAGCAAAAGCCTTCTTTAATTCATCATAATCAAGTTCATATGCTTTTTCTTCCTATACGATCCAAAACTATGTTTTATCAATAGATTCATAGGCAACAAGATTATATGATCTTTTTCTTTTTAACTTGTACGTTAAAAAACATGTAAGGAACTTGTTACAAACTAAACTAAATAAAGAAACAAAAAAAATACAATTATACACACCTATCTTGCAAACGTAGATTGTAGTGAACAAAGACATGATCATTCAGTCATTGATGCTCAAATCTGTTTCTTCTTTTGGTACGAAATTTCTCAAATACAGTTCAGTTACATTCACATCCAGATGAAAAAGCAATTTGACTAAGGATTTATATCGCTGGCTTTTATAAAGTAGGAGCATCACAACCAAAATATCTCATCATTCATCTAAAATATCGATAATAAAAATATCAGAATATAAGAATGGAAGAAAAAATCATGATTAATATTTTAAGTTACCTGGTTGAGAGCTTTTGTTGCATGTTAGAGCCATTTTCCAAGAAAAGCTTCTCTCACGTTCTCTGTAAAGCCTAACTTTTTGAAAGAGCGTTGTTTCGCTACTCTCTTTTTTCTTTTCAAATAAGTTCATCAACCCTCTCAAAACCTCAGGTTTCTCACTAAATGCACCTTGCTCATACATGAAATTCAGATTCAAATATTATGTTGCAACATGAAGATCATGGCGTAACATACGATCCCATCTTTGACTAATGATGTTTGTATAAGCCTTGTAAAGAGACTTCTTTATATGGAACATATTTTTAATGCCTAATCTTGTTCGACACATCCCTTCTTACACATATGGCAAAGAAATCAAAATCACAAATATGCAATAGACGGATGATAGGAGTTAGAATTTTGACAATTATTAAGCAGTCATTCAGCATTCGCTCATCCAAGATAATCAGTTTAGCTTCGTTTGCTTTAAATGTTTTAAAACTCTACTTAAATTTTGCATATGTGCTTGTTACCAAAGCTTGCAAATCTTCTTTACGTTGATAGAGACTTTGAAGAGCAATGAAAGTTGTAGCAAAGCGTGTTTCTCCGGGACAAATTATCTATCTCCAACTAGGTCTCTTCCTCACTCAATTTAAAGTAGACTTATGATTGTATACAAAATGGTTACTTGAGACATACGTTGCACTAAATTGTGAACCTCATGTAGTTTTACTAGATCTTCCAAAATCAGACGGATGCAGTGAGCTGCACATGGAGACTAACCGTTAGAAGCTTTCCTGCATGTTTATAGTTGGGTGCATTATCAATCACCAGATGGACCACACCCCCTCGACCAGTCATATCCACAAAAGCAACAAACAAGTTGCATAAATTCTCAGGACTTGCATAAGTATCAAAAGCTTCCACCGACTTAATAAATGTAATTTCTTTAGAAAAATATACTAAGAAATTAATCAATAGTCTTAGTTTTGTATTCTTCTACCCATCTCCCATTGGAGTGCGACCAATATTAGCCCAAGTTCTTCGAAACTTAGCAATGATCAAAGAAACTTGCAGTTTCGCATCACGCAACAATCCAAACACGTAAACCATGGTATGAAGGACCCATATGTCTGTGACCAATACTTTCTACTTTACTCATCATAGCGTGGAAAAATCAAGAATTCACAACATTCATCAGAATACAAGTGTCATAAAACCACAACGCAATAGATATATCTGCATCATGTATTTTCTCTTTATTTTGCAAGCATGCATTTATAGCATATCGACTCTGATCATACATACCTCTTTTAAAATATGAATGTAAATCAGTACATTGTTTCCTCTTTTGACTTGGGCAAAAATCGACTCTGGCAACATCTTCATCAGTAATCTCAATTTATGGACCATCTAAACTTGAATCATCGAAATGAATATTTTTTCTTGCCCTCAATTTCTTTCAGTGCGTTTGATATCTTAAACCGCACATTTTCAGGGACCTTTGTACACGCATCAGTATCCCCTTTCACACCTGTAAGATTATATTTCATCTGATTAATGCCACCTCCTAATTTTTTCTGTTGACAAAATCTACTCTAAAATATGTTTCCCTCTTGAATCCTTTGACTGAATCACATACGACCAAACAATTTATTTCCCCTCTGATTGAACAATTTGCTGTTGCCATTGCTTCATTATTTTCATTTGACTCTGTTTCCATCACTTGTTAAGCTCACAAAAAAAATGAAACCAAATGTCAACGAGAAAAAATTGATCGTTGATGGGCCACAAAAGAATAACTCTTCATATTATATGAGCACTTGGAATATGTATTCACTTCCACTATACATACAACGACAAAGAAATAATATATATACAAAATATCAACCGATTTGACTTGAGAAAAAGATGAAACATAAACTTAAATTCTCCAGAAAACAACCAAAACAGATCAATGACATAATGAAAAAAAAGTTATATTTAGCTTAAAGGAGAAAATTTGGTTGAACTTTGAAGCTTGAAAGAGTTAGCCGCTTGAGAAGAAAAAATCATAGAGTTCTAAAGAGAATAATAATATAACTGTAAAATTTAAACCCTATATTTTTTAATTGACATCAAACCTTCTATTTGCATCAAAAAGGTTAAAACCTAAAACATAAAAATCAAAATTTTTTGTGAAACTATTATGAGCCGTCACCTATACAGGTCAACCAGTCCTTCAGGTCCTGGGTTATTAGCGGGTTTTAGCCATAAATTGGACCGGAGTGAGGATTGAATCCCATGTCAAGTGGTCAAACTGGGCGGTCCGTTCTGGACATAATAACATTGCTTTTAGGAGTTTTCTTAGCAAAGATAGCTGCAGATTTTGCAAAATTCACAACCTGACTTGACGCAGTACCATATAATTGTAAAGCTTGCATGACTGATTTACATTCTTAGTCAGAGGCTTTATATGATAATAAGGCATCATCAGCAAAAAACATATGTGTGATATTTGGCCCCCTTTTACTTGCTTTGAAGCCATGCAATTCTCCTTTCTTCTGCAATATGTCCTAAATAGAAGAGAGGCCCTCTGAGCATATTAAGTAGACGTATGGAGATAGAATCTACTTGACGGATTCTTCTGTGAGGATAAGCTGTTTTTGTTCGAGATTTGTTGACTATGACATAATAAGTAACATATTAAATACAATTCATTATCCATATACACCATACATAAGAGAATCCTAATGCACCATCATGTATTCAATGAAATTCCACTTTAATTTGTTGAATGCTTCAAAAATATCTAATTTGAGTGTAATATAATTATGAGTCTTATCCCTTGTAAATAGACTATGCTTCAATTCATGAGTGGCTAAAACATTGTCAGTGATAAATCTATTTGTAATAAATTTTTTAGTTCTCAGATATGATATCATTCAACCAACGCTTAAGTTTGTTTGTTAAAATCTTTGAGATTATTTTTATGCAGTGTTGCAAAGGCTAATTGTCCTATTATCTTTTACTTCTTTTGGATTTCCTATCTTCAAAATCAAACAGATATGCATATTGTTCTTTTTTGATCTAAGAATCCATTGTTGAAAAAAATGAAGGACATATGGTACCAAACCTGACCGTATTTGCTGCCAATGTTGTTTAGAGAAACCAACTGTAAAAAATTCGGAGCCTAGTACTTTTTCCTTGTAAAAGTGATTCACAACCGATGAGATCCTTCTTAAGATCGACACTCTAAGGGTTGGAAAACAGGATAAGCCTTGCTGCTTGAATCTGTGAGGAATCAAACACAAGGGATGTGGAGCGATGGATCGCACAAGAGCTGCAAAAGACTCTTGATTTACCTAAAATTGAATTCTAATGGATATTACACACCAAAAGAATTCAAAATATTTTGCTAGATATTACACACCAACAAAAAAGAAAACTCTGAAAGAGAAAACTTTGATTAAAAGATGGATGATAATTGTATGTTTTTACAATGAGATGAGTTGAGATTTTTAAAGGCTCAAAAATAGCAAAAAATCATTAAATATAAGATACCAAAAACAGAATAAATCATCATCAATGATAATTTTAATCACAAGTTTGATTAATAGGCCTTGAATGCTTGATTCCTTGTATCTTGACAGCTTCGAAAGATAAGTTAGATGTTTTGGAACCTTCTTAGTCATTTAACAAATCTCTAGGACAAACTCATTGAGCAAGGAAATAATATATAGTGCCTTGAATGCATATGGTTGCAAATAAGGCAAGTTGAAGATCATTCGGTTTAGAAAATCCATAACATTCAATTTTGGATAGCTATTAGCATGAAACCAACTCGTAGAAAGTCTCTTATTAATAAATATTGTAGGAAAATTCGGTTCATAGTTGGTTTCTTCTGGTTTGGTTTGAATTCTTCTTTGGATGTACATATATCCAAACTGGTTGACTTCTGGTTCATCTGAATTTGAAGATCAATAACTTTATGATCCGAATGGCTTTTGAAGTGATTCCACTTCTCAGTGAAGCTTTGATGAGTTAATTTTCTAGAACAATTGAGCTTGCTCCTTAACTCTTCCTGAATCAACTTATATCCTCCTTTGAATGCACATATGTCGTTGGTAGCTTCCAAACAACTTTTAAAGGCAAGTTGATGGAGCTCCAATTCAGCTAATAAACCTATGAACTCACCATTTTGTTTTCCGTTCCTGAGAATCATATCAACAACTTAATAAATTTCATTTTTATTACTAATTTTTTCAACTGCTCATAAAGAAAGGGTGTGACTTTTGGCTTTTTTGGACATCAATTTTTCAGTTATGCAATTGTTATATTGTTTTGTGATGAATATAACCCTGCAAAGTAATTTTCAAGTACATGTTGAATATCCCAGTACTTCATTTTGATTTCACCATAGATTCTCCTCTGTTTGGTCGTGGCATGGAAGTATTGAATATTTTTGTCTCTGACTTTAACAATTGAATTACAATCTTGGTTTTCCAATATTATTCTTCAAATCTGTAAGCTTGCTGCTATTGAGACTTATGTCTCTGGATGCTTTTACATGATATGAGTTACAAACTTGCTAGAGTTTCCATTGCAATTGTCTAATGCTCTTTTTGAGTTGGTGTCATTGCTTGATTTCCATGAGCAAACCCATTCCTACCCTAAAATTTTTAGGGGTAAGGAAGCGCACGAAGAAGACCATGTGTTCTAAACATGTTGTATAATGGTTGGTTTGTTCCTGTATAACTTTCTATCAATCTTTTCCACTGTTTACTCCTCTTGGATCTATATGGATGAGCATGGATGTAAGTTAAACAATATGTTACATTACCACCATCTATAAACATATATGCATTTTACGAAGATGGTTTTTAGACAAAGTTAATGTTACTCCATTATCCCCAAAAACAACCATCCCCCCCCCCCCACCTATTCCTACTGGAGATACAATCATATGATGAGAAAACGCAAGATCCCTAGCTACATTATATACATACAAATCATTACTTTTCGTTTCTATGAGGAACAAGACATTAGGTTTATACTTTCTTCTAATTTCTATCAAAAATTTAACTGTCAGGGTGTTCCTCAAACCCTGACATTTCCAGTACATCAACTTTATTCTTTAAGGGGTTGTGTCGGGGTATCCACCTTCCCTTTTTCTTTGTTGATAACTTGGGCTTTCTGTTTAGATGCAACTTGTTGTTCTTTCTCTTCAAATTCCTCCACTTTCCTCTTACTTCCAATACTTTTTGTATGTGTTGTACTTTGTTTTATCGACATATACGATAAAATCACACTTTAAGTTGGCGAGGGAGTGTTGTACTTTGTTCTTTAAGTATAAAAGAAATTCCTTGCCAGCTTCTTTAATCTGAATTTCTTTTGTAGCTCTGTTACTCATTTCCATCCGTTTAGCCAAGGAAGATCCCCTATCTCAATTTGTGGATGCATATTACTAGTTGGCTACGCACATATTCAACAAGTTTCTTCATTGGCATCCTAGAGATTGCCTCTACTATATCTAAATCTAACTCCATATGCTCACTAGGTGGATTCGTCTCACATGCATCAGTTTGGTGTTTAAGACTACCATATGTGGTGCAAAATTTTTCCAACTCTAGTTCAACTAAAGGTTTGTACATCAATATATAAACCTTCCTAGCAAGTGTGATTTTATCGTATATGTCGAAATCTATATTGGCACATACCTTTGTTTATTTATTAGTTGTTGGTTGAACTACATAAACATCATCGTCTACATGGCCAAGATGTGACCTTATAATCATGATGATAGCATTGTACACATAAATATTAGGTAGGTTAAGTATTTGAACCCATAATAGTATTTGCCTAAGAAAGATTGGTCAGTCCTTTCGGTTTCATTTGTCCATGATGACCATCCACCCACAAAAAGTGTATGGAGCATTTTCGACAACCATCAATAGGTGGTGATATGATCTGAAGTTAAAGTTTAACTCCCATCATCGTTAACACAAAAATCAACTTTCCCTACCAAATGCCACGTTTTAGGCATGGTGTTGCGCAGACCAGTGAAGTTTCAGTAAGTTGTAGCCATTTCACCACCAAACATAGGTGATGGTCTCTTTATAACTTATTATGGGCATCTTGGTGCATAGACCATGGTGCTTAACCATTTCTAATCCTCAATTCATGCATCGACCTCCATAGAGCTCATTCTGATTCCATCTCTCGAGGATTAAGCTTCTGATTCTTGATCTCTTTGTCTTATTTAGGTTTTGCTTTACAAAAGATAAAAAAAATTGATTAAACTTGACACCCTAAGGGAAAGTTAATCACGATTTATGTCGCAAACCTTATGATCTCGGTGAGAGCAAAATTACTTGATATCCTTTATATAGGTACAATAAAAACTATTGTAACGCATTACAAAAATATCGAGATAGATAAAATATGCATGATATATAATTATATCATGTATCGGTGAAATATGCTAAAACCATTAATGGTTGCATACAAAACAAACTCATTAATATACTCCATTTTTGTTTTAAAATCTTGGGTGGTAACATGAGTAACACTAATTTAGTCTAAGTTAGCGGTATAACTCATTTATAAATTAACAAAAAAAATTTGTTTCTAGGGTTTCAAATATCAGCCGGAGAATTCGAGTTATGATATAAAACTCAAATATATGTACCATATATAATTTAATTAAATATTTTGTTAAGAAAAATGATCAATTATACAAATCATTTCAAATAGTGGGGATATGTTACCAGTAATACACATTGAATATCATATCGTACTAGTTGTTGATTTGCGTCATACACATGCTTAATTGATTCTATAATATTTTAATATTGTAGAAATAAATAATTTTATATTTTGTTAAATTTTAAATTCTTCTATTTTTTCTTATATATAAATAAAATATCATATTATCCATTTTTTTTGGTAATCGCTGCTATTAGCGTGAGCAACTAAAAAAGTACTTTATTTACTAAAAAAAACCAACATTGACGATTGATTGCGATGGAAACCACGTCAAAAAAAAATGCTGACGATCAACTAAATTCATGTTGTAAGTTTCAGCGATTGTGGCAACTCTGCTTTCTATTGCAATTCTATTTTTAGTTTTTGAAAAGTGTAATTTTTTATCACTATCTATCATCAAGCCATTTTGACATTTTTTGTTGCTGACATAGGATACAACATTAGCAAAAAGAACACGAGCATTATAAATTTATGATTTTTGCAAAAAATATTTCAAAAGAAAATGTGTTGAAATTATCTCTTATATAAATAAAAATTTATCATGTTATATATTTATTTACTTTAAATAATTAAAATCATAATTTCTTTTATTGAAATGAATCAATTTATTATATTTTTAAAATATTCTTTTTAAAATATTTAAACTTTCTTACTAAAAATATCCCACATATAATTATCCCGCATATAAAGACTATATTTAAATTCATTTTGATAAACAATTATAAATCATGTCTTTGTTTCTTCAACATTATTGTCGACCAAAAAGTGTGTTACTAAGCTCTGCATATTGATTAGCATAAAGCTTCTACCACAACAAGAACTCATCAAGTGTGTTGCAAAGTTATTACTCACTAGCTATACACATATGTGTTCATTTTGATACAACCTACTTGTGTTAATCATCCCTCTCTACTAGTTGTGACAACAAACTCTCCACCTTTTCTTGCAAAATAGTTATCATCAAAAAGTGACCTAAACATCAAGTATTCAAATTTTTGTAGTCAATCAACAAAGATGGAATATGTCTTAAGATTTTAATAGAAAGGTAAAAGATATCTCTAATGCATACTTGAGATTCAGTAATGACATCTAGATTTTTCAACTCTCGATGATTCTTGAGATGTCCAAAACCTAAAGAACATAGCATATGTTGGACTCTAAGTCCAACCTCAAAATTAGGGTTAAGGGTTTAATAGATTGTTTGACAAGAAAGCAAAAAGAACTGAGTTATATTGAAAATTGAGAAGAACAAAGTGAACTCAATCAGCCTTTTCTTATTATTTTTAGAGGAGATACAAGACGGGCTGCAAACACTTGTGCATTTCAAAAATGCTAGAGAAAAAAAAGGAATACCCCCCTCCACGCTTGCTTCTCCTCTCCTTTTATAGTTGCTCCGTACTCAAGATCATAACGTCTCCCTCTCTTGCTCCAGGAGAATCTTTCTCCATTAAATGCTCATCATTGCTCCTAGGAGTGGACATTCGGTTCCTCGGGCCAGGTTCGAGTCGATTTTGTTTGGTTTCGGGTAGTTCGTATTCACCTATATAGGTTCCATTTACGAACCATTTGACTTTCGAGTCAGTTCCGGTTCGAATTGGTTTTTAGAATTTTGAAAAGAAATAAATTGAACCCGAAAACCGTAAAAAACCCGAAAAGACCCGAATTATTCGAGAAAAACTAATTTATCCGAAAAAAATCAAATAAAAATACAAAAATTCTTTATCTATAAAATCATAAAAATATATATATAATCATTAGATGGTCGCTACCACTGTGATCGACATGAAAAAATTTCAAGGACGACAATCCGTGGATGAGGCGGAAGCTACGACTTTACTATGGTCGATTCAAGTGTCTTGGGGACTTGGGTATCGATGCGTGAAATTTACTGGTGAGAATATAGTGCTCAATAAGCTAATCAATGGTGGAACCAAAAAGTTGAAGCTTCAACATTATTTGGGAACAATAAATGCTTGGAGGAAATATTATGAGAAGATTAAGTTCAGTTATGAGAGTAAAATCGTAAACATTTGTGTTGATAGACTTGCAAGGAAGTTAGTAAAGGTTGTAGATTCCTAGATCATCTACTATAATTGTCCTCTGCTCTTATATGATTATATAAACCAAGATATTAAAAGTTGTCAATAAAAAGTTGTCAATAAAGGTACCCGTTTGATTTCTACTTCAGTTCGATTTTGTTTTATTCAGTTCGGATCCGAGTTTTTAGCCCAACCCAGCCCTAAGCCAGCTGATTCTCTTGGTGCGAAATGGGTCGTGCTCCTTCTTGCACAATAGTGCTCCCTCTCTCCTTTGGGCTCGTCCTTCTCTTTAGTGGATCTTAAAATCTTGGACCGTATCGAGGGGTGAAACCTACCTCCAACAGCATACATGGTTAAGAAGAATAACAAAACATACAACTTTTGCAAATAGACGAATCTATCATTGTAATATTTGTGATCTCTGATCCTGGTAAATTGGATTATAGAGGAAAAGCTTCCTCTGCATTTTAGTATCCGCGAGAATCTTCGAGAATGTCTTGAATATGGAAAGCAACTATAGTTACACCATAATCATTAAATGTATCATAGCTTAATAATGTAAACATTATGCTAATTATGGAAAGTTTATAGATCCTCCCTTTGTATATGAAAAGATTTGACGATGCCTAAATAAATTTGTTTCTTTTTCACGAAGCTCCCTTCAATGGCGAACCCAAACCAACCCGTCCGGGTACTTCTTCTCGTCTCTCAATCTCGATCTCTACGTCTCTCTTGCTTTTTTTCTTATGAGTTTGCTGATTATGTTGTTGTGTAAACTTTTACAGACTTGCATACTAAGAGTTGATTTAAAGTGTTGTACTGGTTGTCAAAACAAAGCAAAGACAAAGTTGCAGACTATCTCCGGTAAAGAAAAAGTTCATCATTGTCTTAATTAAAACATGAGATTTCTCTCTAATACTTTGGTTTTGCAATGTAAACAAGGTGTCAGCGAAGTTGAATATAACCAAGAAAAAGGACTCCTAACAGTCACAGGTGACGTTGAACCCATGACTCTGGTTCGTAAATTTACCAGATGGGGCAAAAAAGCAGAGCTTGTCTCAGTCAACTACCAGCTTGATGATCTTATCAGTGACTATGATGATGATGATGATGATGATGATGATGATGATGATGATGATGATGAAGACACTTCTTCCTCTGCTGCCAACACTAGTTCAAATCCTGATCCTAATAACCCCATGGAACGTGAACCCCAAGAAAAGGTACAGATGATGGCGATGAATAAGAGGCAGAAGAAGAAGGGGCTACTACAAAAGGTTATTCCTTTAGGGTGTTTTAGCAAACAAACAGAGGTTTTTCAGCCTATTGCAATGCAGAACCAAAACCGCGATGCCACCTCAAAATTTGGGAATGATCTTCGTGGCCCGACCTTCCACTTTGCCAATCCTGCCACATCGTCGTCCTTGCAGCCTCCATATCCGAGGATGCCTTATCCACCAACGATGCAACAGCAACAACAATTTCATATGGCAGGAGCTGGAATGCCATACCATACTAATATGCTCCCACCAGGACCACCACCTTATTTCATGTCAAGACAGCCACACACCGTCAATCCTAAGCTGCATTACCAGTGACTCCAACCGCTTCCACTATTGCCCAACTAGTTTACTTCTTCTGTCGATTATGTCTCAGATTGTATATACAAAGCACAAGTGTTTTTTTTTTCCAGACATTGGTCAAAATCCTTAAGGCAAGGAAATTCATTCATCTCTCAAACCAGGTTTCTACTTTGATTATTTTTATAAGATGCACTTTGTTTCTGTCAAGGAACAATAATCTTACAACTCATCAAACATAATATCTGTGTCTATTGCTAAGTACTAGAATCAACTATCTCTGTTATGATTTTTCTCTCAGTGGCTGTTTTCATGTTCGCCCTCCAAATCTTTTAAGTATCCCATGAACAAAAGAAACCCGAAAAGGAAGAATCCACCTGAAGAGCTCCATCCACCGCCTCCGCCTCCCCCACCACCACCATCATCCCTAGGCGGGAACCCTTTACCACCGTCATCAAGCTTTGGGGATTTCTCTTTTCCTGATGTTCATGCAAAGGCTAAAGAATTAGCTGTGAGGACACCAACTAGAATAGACACCACCTAGGTTTCTGTTAAAGCGCTTTTCCATTTTGGTTTAGCAAAGCCATGAATTCTAGATAACTGTCCGATACTAAAGCTAGATTCATAACAGATCATATTGTCGTAAGTCTTTTGTTTTTTGCTACTAACATACAGCAGTTTCCTCAAAATAATATGAGAATATGTACACCAACAGGGTCAGAAAAAGAGAAGGAAGAAACAATTTACCATGGTTAGGAGCTTGTGTGATTGTTGGTGACTTCCGTGTAACGGTCTGTGTTTGCCCTTGACTGCATTTTGCATTCTGCGGGAAACAAATCAGAAAAGCGTAAGCAGCAACCTTTCAAATACGATAATTTGTACCTACTAAGAGAATATTGGAAAATAAACCGCTGATCATGAGAGAAAAAGGATCTTCTTGATGAAATAGGCTGGACGGTGTATGACGATAATTTTTAACTTAACAAAACAACATGACATGCAAAGACATGAAAGTAAGTGACGGGTCAGGAATAGAACCTACCAATGCAGCGTTACAGGCAAAGAGAGATCTTTTACTCTTGGAGACGAAACCAAATCCTTTCCTATCAACGGAATGCATTGCGAAATAAGGAAAACTTGTCTGGCTTAATGGTTGGAATTGCATAGAAACTCTTGTAGGATAATAACGCCCACAACATGTTCCTGTCATAGACAACGAATAGAAGAAAAGCCTAAGACTTCACTCGATAGAAGATTAAATCAGAAGTTTGTAACAATCAAACTAAGCAAGGATCAATGCTAAGACACTAGTTCAGGGCAATTCTCTTAGAAAACAATAACAACAAATCTTGTTTCTTCAATTATTTTTAATGAGCAAATCCAAACTGAAACTAAAATAACTTTGTATCATTTCAAAAGCATCTTCCTCAATACCAACCAATTACGAACTTAGTGTGAGTAAATCATCAAGAATCATAAGCAGAAGAACTCAATTTTTCAACAGAAAAGTTAGATTGTTATACCATTGCTCGAAAAATGATTCGGGAGAGGAGGGAGAGGTTGTGCACCGATACACAATGAAGGATGCGTCATCACGGGCATATCTGCAATAAAAAAGCGATAAAGCAATCAACCAAAGATTGAATTTCAAAGGAGAGACGAATCAATCAAACATCCAAAAGCAAAAATGATGGAGTCGTCGGGTTCATCAATTACAAGGAAAAGCAAATACCATAGACGAAAACAAAAAAGATGGGATCTATGGTCGAACCTGAAGAATTAACGCAAAGAAGACGAAGAACTCTCTCGAGGGTTTATGCAAAAAAATCTCAACACAAGTCAAATAAAGGGATGAAGGTCGGTTTTGATCTTTTTGTCCATCTAAGTATTATTTGGGGCTGATTAGTTTATTTGCTATCAGGGCTGTCAATTCTTGTAACAGTCTCAAAAGTGTTTTTGGGTCCAATCACTTCTTTTTTTAGTCAGGAAAATATGAGCGTTAAAATCTCAAATACTCTTAAATGTTGAAAATGAATCTACTATACTCTTCATTAATCTACATACTCCTCTATTTTTAATGAATTAATAGAAATTCGATTTTGCCCTTCGATTTTTTTTTAAAATTTCAAATTTCAAATTTCAAATTTCAATTTCGAATTTCAATTTCGAATTTTAAATTTCAAATTAAATTATCGAGGTACAACTGGTCTAATTATACGTAGTTATACTGGGTAAATGGTACAACTTGATCCAACTCTGTGTAATTATACTGGGTTATCCCAAGACAGTTTTACCAAGTTGTACAACATGAATTGTGCCACTTGGTATAATTGTTTGTAAATGGTACAACCAACATGGATTTAGAGACAGTTATACCGAGTTGTACAATTCATGTTGTACAACTTGGTAAAACTGTTTCTGAGTTTCGTAGTTATACCCAGAAGAAGAATGATTTGCAGGGAGAATAAGTTTAAACCCAGAAAGTAGCCATGACGATACTCTCTCTCCATGGAACACAAAGAAATCGATTATCAGAATTAGAAGAGGATTTCAGAAACCCTCAATCGAAGCCGAGAAAGAGGAGAAACAGATCCAGAAACACGAAAAAAGAGGATTTGAAGAAGAAGACTATAAGAAAAATAACCCCAAAGATGATGAACCCTAAATCCAGAAAAATGAAGAAAAATAACCCAAAGATGATGAATCGAAATGACAAAGAACCCAGAAGAAACATAAGAAGAAGAAGAAGAAGAAGAATTCATGGATAAAAACCCTAAATTCGAAGAAGAAGAAGAAGAAAAGTCCAGAAAATCTCAGAGGAAGAAGCATAAAGAGAAAATGAAAAACCAATAATGAAAATTAGTGTGGCGTCTCGTTGATAAAAACAAAGAAGAGGGAATTAGGGTTACCTGATGTTTCAAATATTTGGGGATAAAATTGTCTTTCACCTTTTATTCTTTTTAAAATAAATAGAAACAAAAATTCTATTTTATAAGGGGAGCATTTGAAAGATTGGTTTTAGAATTGAGAGTATATGAGACTTTGATCCAAAATATGACTTAGCCTCTATTTTTTTTCCCTTAACTACTTAATTTTTCACATTATTCCATATTTAGGGCATGATTGGTAAACAAGATTCAACCCTAAAAGGCGACTGAAGAACTAAAATCAAATATGTGCGTCGTCCGGCTTGTGGCAGCTCCGTTAGCGCCAACGCTGGACCAATTTTCTTGTTTGTGTGTTTTCTGCCTTTAGGTGTCTCTATAGCGGTGGTGAAAGAGCAGATCAGAGAAGGAGATTCCGAGTCGAGAATGGTTTTAATCTTAGATCTGGATGTCTTATGGCTCTGTTTGAAGATGAAAGTGCCAGTCTTTTTAGACGACGATTGGGCTCTTACCGCAAACACTCTTCATCAATCTTTTTCGATTTATTAGCTATGGCGTGGTGGTGGCAAATTTTGGAGAAATCCTTTCTTCAAGTGAGTCTCTCGGCAGGTATAGTAGATGGTGATTGACTCGTTTCGAACCCGGAGATTATCTTCTGATTTTCCTTTCAAGATCCAGAAGGTGTTGATTTGGGTTACGATATGGTTGGAACTAATGGATGTTTCTGCTTATGTGAGAAGCTTTGAGGTTTCACCAAATTTGTTCTCTGGTCTTTATGGATAGATTCCTATCAGGTCCTCTGTTAAGGTGCAATGACCTGTTCTATTATATGGCGAAAATCATGGTGGATTTCTCTCTTTTGGTTTATTCATTTCAGGAATCACTCTCTCGTTATGGAATGACAGCTTATAGTTTAGTGAAAGTATCATTTGCCATCTTCACTCTGTAGTTGTTCTTTCCTTTGGTGTTTTTTGTGGTTTTTATTTTGCTCTCTCTTTTGAGCATTTGGCTCTGGAAAGATCTCGATCTTTGCCGGCTTAGTTTGTAGTTGAAGCTTTGTATTTCAGTTTAAACTATCAATATAAATCTTTAGATGCAAAAAAAGGGCATGATTGGTAAACATTGTGGTCGTAGGCTCTCGTCATACATTTTTGAAACTTTTGACCGTTATTTTTAGGTAATAATAAAATTATGATTATTAACAAAGCTGTAAAAGTTGTAACTATTTAGTAAATATTTACTATTTGTTAAAATAATTATATAAATATTTAATATTAAATTTTTAGAAGAATATGACTATACCAAATTTAAGTTGACATGGTGATATAACTACTTTTATTTTCCATTTTTTATGTAAACTATGAGAAGGTCCGCGCTACGCGCGGATTTGTGTCTGCGTTTTATTGGTAACTTGTCTATTTTACGTGCGGTTTGTTAAAGTTGTTTGTTTGTGTGGTGTTTTTTATTTAGTGCTTCTACTTTGAGTGTGCAATGTTTTAAAACAAAACACTCTATGAACATGGATGCAATATCAAATAATAAGCTCATTAATTTAAAAGTTGTTCAATACGCGCAACGTTTTAAGAGTTAACCACACAAATGTTGAGTTATCCAACAAACCATCCTTGTGTAGCGTAGAAATGTTTTTGGGTGGCCATTGATATTCTCGCTTAGCCTTGATCGACTTCTCCATGCAGTAAAGATCTCGTTCTCGTCTTTGTAGATCTTGCATTCGGTAATCTGCAAGTGGTATTGAATGTTTTGTTAGTTTTATATATGTAACCATTCGTTTACGTGTCATTCTATGCGTTAGTCTACATTTTTATTAGTTTATGTTCTTCGACTATATATTTATGGATGTAAAATTGTGTACTTTATCTTCTCGGTAGTCCACAGTAAATTTCTTTGTAGACGATATTCTTCACATTCTCTTTTCATTCCTCATCTTCTTGTAAGATTTGTAACCCTTGTGGGGTTGTGACCCTTGAAAGCGCGATATAAAGTTGTCTGTGACTGAAGACTGGTCTGGGCAAGTATAGAAGGACATTTTTTAAGCTTTGGCCTTGGCTTTTTTTTATTGTCATCGCGTAGCAAACCATGACTGGGAACTGGCGTCTACGTAGTGTGAATGGGTTTTGGTTGGTGAGAGAATAATTCTCGGTATTAGGATCTTTTGCCCAACATTTATCTCTGTGATCACTTGGCCCTCAATTACCATGTCGCCCAGTTGTGTGATTGTTAGTCTTGTTCCATTACATAACACTTGCCTTTAGTTTATGTTCCTTAGCAGCATAATTGGGACGCCGACTTTAAGCTTTAGCTTATGTTTTGGGAGCCATGGGAACTCTAAGAAGTTCAAATACTCTGTAGGGTACATTGCTCCATAATCCGGGCTTACTGTTTCGACTATCTCGTAGGTATTTGCGCTTAGATATTCTTTTAGTTCCCCGGCGGTCTGACTGAGCATGTGATCATTGATCTAATCAACTATTTCATTCCTTGGAGTTAATATAGCATGCTTTGTGAATTGTTGCCCATCAGTTTCTGTGGAGCTCTTGAGGATAGTGATGTCACTGCTATTTTTGCCAATGGGTTCCCACTGTTATTCATGAAGAATTCTTGTGGAACAGATATCATTTCCCCATCGTGATCGTCTATTGCTGGCGATGTATTGCTTACTAGAGTGGTGTTGTCTCCTATATTAAGTAACCATGAGGCGAATCTTGTTTCTGATTGATGTAGCCTCATATTCTTCACTAGATTTAAGATGTCACATTGCCCCCATAAATACGATTGGCTAATAGATGCCAACACTGTGTCAGCTCTTGCTCCTTGTGGTATGACCGGTAAAATTTAGCGGAAGTCGCCTCCAAGTAAAATTGTTTTCCCTCCGAATGGTTTATCATTTGTTGTTACATCTGTTTCTGAGAGTATGTCTTTGAGGGTTATGTCAAGCTCCTCGAAGGTGTGTTTGTGAGCCATGGGGGCTTCATCCCAAATAATGAGTTCTGTCTTCGCCAACAGTTGTGAGAGCATGGTTCCTCTTTTTATTTCTCACATTGAGTCTTTGGTGACATTGAGGGGTATTTTAAACCTTGAGTGGGTTGTGCGACCTCCTGGAAGCAGTAAGACTGCTATACCTGCAGAAGCTACCGGAAGTACCACTTTGTCGGTTGAACGTAACTTTGAGATGATTGTGCAGTAGACATATGTTTTTCCAGTACCTCATGGGCCGTAAAATAAGAACAACTTTCCGAGCTTATTGTTGACTGAGTTTATAACAGCTTCATATGCGGTTTTCTGCTCTTTGTTAAGGGTGATGAATAACGCGGCGTGGGTTCTTTTTTTGGCAACAGTGTTGTATTGTAGCTCTTGTGTCTACATGATGTTTTTCAAGTCCTTTAAGATGTTTGGACTTGGTGCAGGCATATTGATCAAGTCTGATAGCGACTTGTCATGTAAGTGCAAGAGTTTTTAGACTTCTATCAAAGTGTATTCTTTCAAGTCTTCTTCATGTAGTTTTAGCTCTTTGAACCCGAAATTCTTGCTTTTTTGTAATGAATGTCTTCCGAAAACATTTTTCAGCAGTGGTTCCACAGTTTTTCAGGCTCTACGACTTTACAGTATATAAGGATGAGCACAAAGAGGTGGCAAAGTTGATGTGTTGTTGCCCAATGATATGCTTCGTCCATTGCATGAAACCATTCTTTATCATTATCCAATAACCCTCTTGCTATGCATGCCTCCTTAAAGGTTGCTTTTTTCTCCATTAACCGTTAGAATATCTTCGTACGATGTTGGGCCCATAACGATATTTAGTAATATTCAGAGATAATAGAGCTCCCCAATAGCCAGGTGGATGTTAATTATTCTTCCAATTGATCTCTCACACTTACGTATGCCAAGCTTTTGCATCTTGATCCCATGCATAGAACATGGGTATCTCAATGTATGTTTACTTTCTTGCCTCGGGGTCATGTTTGTTCAGCTGCATCCACGCGGTGAACATCGTTTTGTCTATACCAATTTTTTGTAGGACTCGTGCAAGGTCATCATTGTCTTTGTACGTGATTGAGTGTTGATCTGGCAAATAGATAATTAGCTTTTTAACAGACGGTTTTCTTTTATGGATGTGGAAAGCAAGAAGTCGCCACATTGCTTTGCATGCAGATAAGAAACGAACATCGAGATATTCTTTGATTTCATCTCGGTGTTGCACTGCAGTTGTATTCTCGTATGTTTCCGTTGATTGCGGTCTTCCTTTTTTTATCAAAATGGTCGCCTTGTCTACCGATTTTGTTTTATACTTGAAGAGATACTTGATTTCGTTTGTCGTGTTACACCACTCCACATTAATATGGGCTTGGCACTTCTTGAGGATGTCAAGATTATGTGGAATAACGTAGCGATTGTCCAACTTTATCCCTCCTTTGGTAGCCACATTGTGTTTGTTCTGTCTGCGCTGGTATATGATGTAGCCACATTGGTGGTTCTTAATTCGTCGTATCTTTGGGAGCATTGCAAGGTTTTGAAGTTAACAAAGAACATGAGATTTTTTGCACGAATTAGTGATAAGGGATCAGAAGAGCTCGAATCATTCTCAAAATGGATATTGTGATCCATTATTAGACACATGTCTCTTATGATGATTTCATGTGAAGAGAAAGTTTGTCTAAACTATGACAGCATTACACCACCAGATAACGCAGACGATGAATATGTGGTCTATCCTACAAATTTTTTGAATAGTATACAAATTGCTGGACTACCTAGACATTGTTTGAAACTCAAGGTTGGTGCTCCTATCATGTGTCTACGTAACATTAATATTACCGGTGAATTATGCAATGCTACTAGGCTAATCGTGACTCAGCTAGCGCGTCATGTGATAGAAGGTAAGATAATAACGGGAAATAATATGGAAGGAGAAAAAGTTTTGATCCGAAGGATGTTTGTCAACCCACCTGAAACCAAATTTCCTTTCAGAATGCATAGAAGACAATTTCCTGTGACGTTAGCTTTTACGATGACCATCAACAAAAGTCAAGGCCAAACATTTCAAAACGTTGGTTTGTATCTACCTAGACCAGTGTTCTCTCACAGTCAATTATACGTTATACTTTCAAGAGTTAAATCAAGATCGAGATTAAAAATCTAGATAACCGATAAAGAAGGAATGCCTCAGAAAAAACAATGAATGTAGTCTACAAACAAGTATTTCAGAATGCTTTGTAGCTCACGGTAAGTTAGGTCTTTGTAATGTTTTTATCAAATAATTATTTCTAAATTGCAGAAAATACAAATATCTACCTTTCAAATATTTTAATAGTTCTAGTATTTGTTTTGCAGGTTTATATTGTACTTTTTGTTCTTTAAATATGCACTTACGTTTTTTTAGTACAATACATTATTCATTTTTGGCTATTTGGTTCACACTTTTAATCTTATTTATTTTAATTTCAAAATGATACTTAGTAGAAAAATTCAAATATTTGATATTCTCTTATTTACACTCTAATGTGGCATAATACATTTTCTCTAATAAGAACAACTTTGTTATGTTTTTATGTGCAAAAATACTAGAACTACCAAATATACATTTAACAATCATTTTAAACTATCCAATAACACAAACTAAACGAAAAGTGAAAATATGTGAAATTGTCCTAATAGTTTACGCCAATGTATTATAATTTAAAGAACTTTTTCATGCCGGCACAGGGTGCAGACCAATTACCTAATTCGATTAAATTGTTAACGCGTTGAAATTTACGATGAAGTCTAAGTGGACCGGAGTGATCTGATTCAAGCTAGTAGATATTGGATTAAGATCCATAGAGCTTAATTTTGTGATTAGAATTATAGTTTCTTTAAACTGGGCCCAAGGTTGATTTCAAGACCAAAAAAATATACTTTTGACAAAACTTTTAATCAAAGAAACAGCCTGAAAAATATAGAAGTGTTTGCAGAATTATCACTGTGATAATTTGGTGTTGAGACACAAACGATAAATTTAAACCAAATTAGTGACAGTTTGATGAATCGATATTAACAAGTAGCTAAATTAAAAGGGTATCAAACAAAAGACTTTGAATAAAACTGATTGCCAACTTTTTACAGGTTATTAACAAAAAAAGTAATAAAATATTTTAATTTAGTATTTACATAAATAAATTATAAATATATTTAATAATTCATGCATTAAATAAAAAATGTCAAAATCTTATCTTATATATAAAAGTTGAAGGGAGCTCTCCATGGAGTGACACATAGCCTTGGGCATTCGGGTATTCGGTTCGGTTTCGGGTAAGAACCGTTCGGTTCCGGTTCTTTCGGTTCCGAGATTTAGGATCCATTCGGTTTTTTTTGTAATTCGGTTCGGTTTCAATTCCGGATCCAAAACTTTCGGTTCGGTTTGGTTCTGGTTCTGGTTCTTTCGGTTCCGAAGTTTAGGATCCATTCGGTTCTTTTTCTCGTAACCGAAACTGGAACCGAACCATATTTTTGTGGTGTTAAAATTCGGTTCCTAACCGAAATTTTCGGTTCCGGTTCTTTCGGTTCCCGAATTTAGGATCCATGCGGTTCTTTTTATAATTTGGTTCGGTTCCACAAATTCGGTTCTGATTCCGTCGATTCCGAAGTTTAGGAATCGTTCGGTTATTTCTCTGGAATCGGAACCGGAACCGAAAATTCGGTTTGGTTCCCTTCGGTTCTGTTCGGGTCGGGTAATATGCCCAGACCTAGTAATAATAATAGTTAGTAGAATTAAAAACATCTAAACCATATATTAATTCATTTTGTTTATTATGGTAAAAATGGTAAAAAAAACCTTCTTATCATTTTCATAATTATATCATCATAACTATTGGTGACATATAATTTCTCAAACAACTAATTATATAAAAAGTTATATCTTTATGTATATTAGATATTGAATAATAGAGTATCCATCTTATGTATCAGTCAACAAGCATAATAGTTTACAACTGTTGAAATTTGTCATTCAATATTTAAACAAAAACGACATCATTTGTACGGGTGATTTGTCCATTATATCATATTATATATACTACTTAGGGCATGTTTATCTCTAAGAACCCTTTAGGGGTTCTTAGGGAATTTTAAATTAATAAAAAAAATGCTAAGAGCCTCTAATGGATTTTTAGCATTTTTTTATTTTTATTGCAAGAACCTCAAATGGGATTCTTAAAAATCGGTTCTTGAAATTTTAAACGGATCCGAAATTCGAGAAATCATAAAAACCAAAAATGAAACAGAAAAAAGAAAAAAACCCGAAAAACCGAACCGGAACCGATCCAAAAATGAAGTAGTTCTGACAAAAAAAAATTGGGCATTCGCATCCTCGGATCGGTTCTTGAAATTTTAAACGGATCCGAAAACCAGAAAATCATAAAAAAGGCCAAAAAAGAAACGGATCCGAAACCCGAAACGGATCTTCGGATCCTTCTATTTATGATCTGTTTCGGATCCGATGAATTTTTGGATCGGTTCGGATCGAGATATTTTAAACAGATCTGAAACGGATCCGAAACCCGAAAAATCATAAACGGATCCGAAACGGACATAAAACCGAAAAACAAAAAAAATCCGAAAAACGAACCAAAACTTATCCGAAAATAAAGTTGTTCAGACCCAAAAAAAAACCTAAGAACTTTGCTAAGAGCCAATTTTTAATTAGAAAATCTAAGAATCCGCTCTTAACTTTTTTTTTAATTAAAAAATACTAAGAAACCGGGTTAAGAATCCCGGATAAACATGACCTTAAAAGGTAAAACCACAAAGCATGCATGCATGCATATGTATCGAACCTGCCAGCAAAAGTATTGCTTGTTTTGGTGCTGCACAAAATTCAATGTCCTAAAGCCCTCAATCATCAAACCTATATTTACAATTTTTCGACATCATATAAATTTTTAAATTCAAAGTTCAAACTTACGAATAATCTTGGACCTACCTAACCCCTTAGTGTGCATTTACACATTTTCACTATCTTGAGATATCTTCCCTATACTAGTTATAATAATTACGACCAGAAAACGAAAAACGAAAAGAACTAAAAAAAGGCCAAAGAAACCAAGATAGTGGATTGGAAAACTTATCTGAAACCTGAAATTAAATTAAATGGGTCAAATAAAATAAAAGAAATTAATGGGTCAAACTGACATTTAGCCAATAAGATATCACTGCATAACCCAACAGTCTCTTTTTTGTTACTTCTTACCAAAAACAAAACCAAACTACTGAAATAGATGAAGCAAGTTTTAAAACTCTGGAGTATGTAAATCTAATTTATTAATTTCTACGTCGTCTGGATAATTAATTGTGAAAAAATGCGAAGAAAAGACAAAACACAAAAAGACAACACAAAAAAGTTGTATATATTGTATAGATATTAATTAGGCTTCTGCTCTACTTATATAACTGCACTTATTGAACTAGCTATATTTTTCCCTCTAATTTTCAGTTTATATAAATTAATAGTCATGTGGTGATAAAAAAAATGTTAAGTAATTTTTGTTCGTTTAACTCGTGTGATATGAGAAACATCATATATATATACGTGAGAATAATTTTTGTTCGTTTAACTAATGTTAAGTAATTTTTTTCCTTTTGCTGCTCAATGCGAAATGTACTTGTAGCCAAAAACACAATACAAATTTTGAATTAACGCAAAAAGCCAAATTAGTTTCGCACGAGCACTATACGTCTAATTCTATAATTTCTCAATTTGGGGAGGACAAGCTATTCCAATCCGTTCCAATTTAAATGATATTTTAGAAACTTTTTTTGTTTCAATTTAAATGATGTTTTCCAATTTTTATGCAAAAATTTAAAACTATTTTGTTTTTTGACCAATGATATTTTACATAAAATTATTTTATTGGTGGAATTGATGTTAATTAATGAAATTTTTATGTAAACAAGAAACTTTTCATAAAATTTTGTAGTTTCTTAATATGTATGCATTTTCCTTAAACTTTAAATAATATGAAAAAAAATATGGAATAGAAGGAGTATATGTTTATACATACATTACATACATATATATATATATACACACACTATAGTTTCATAACTAGTTGCGTCTCACTCTATGCATGCATGTGTAAATGAGTTTATGCTCATGCATCGTTGCATGACGTATATGTGTGGTATGGATAGATCTCGGTAATGATAAAATTTCCCAATTTATGGTTTTCTAAATCTACAATATTCGTGTTGGCTTCTTTGATATTATAAATTCGATTTTCCTTTTGAATACCATCCAAATTTGTTATATAAACATACGATTTTAACAAGTTATAGCCAAGCAAATTAATATTATGAATAGATTATGTGTTGTATTGATATTAACAGATATTACATCACATTTATACAGAGAGATAGTTATATAAGAGGAGATTCTAGGAATATAAAAGATATAATAAGATTATATCTTAACTACTTCTATACGCTCCTTCAAGATGGACCGAGAGACGAGAGTCCAATCTTGATACACAGTAGAGTGAATTTAGCTCGTGGTAATAGCTTTATGAGAGCGTCATCCAGTTCATCTGCAGAGGAGATTGTGTGCCACGCAATGCTCTCGACAAAACTTGTTCTCCGATAACATGACAATCTATCGCAACATGTTTCATTCGAAAATGAAAAACAGGGTTGGCACATAAATAAGTGGCACCAATGTTGTCACAATAAAACACTAGTGGTTTAGTAAGAGAGTTCCAAGTTCTCCAAGTAACGAGAACACCCATTCAACCTCCGAAGATGTATCCGAAATTGACTTATATTCAACTTCTGTCAAGGAGCGTGCTACTTTCTTTTGCTTTTTCGAAGACTATGACACAAGATGTTGACCAATATAGACCAAGTAGGTACCGATATAAGCATAATAATCTCAATCATCAGCCTAATCTACGTCTGAGAAAACATGAACTTGCATCAGATTAGAGGCAGAGAAAAACAAGCTCATTTTCTTTGTACCAAAAAGATATCGCATAACTCTCTTTACACCCATCCAGTGATCTTCACGCGATTCATGCATATACTGAGAGAGTTTGTTAACCGTATATGAGATACCAGAACGAGTGATCAACAAGTACTGCAAGCTACAAATGAGAGAGTGATACTCGGAAGGATCATCCAATAGAGGTCCATAGTTGGCTGTAAGAATCGGACTTTCCACCATTAGCGTAGAGATTGGTTTTGCCGAAACCATGTCAATCTAATGTAAGAGATCATTGATGTACTTTGTCTGAGTAAGAGTAATACCCGCTTTTGATCGTGTGACTTTGATGCCAAGAAAGTAGCTTAACTTGCTCATATCCTTGAGTGAAAAACGATCCGAGAGAAGCTCAATAAAACGTAGAATATGTGCTTCTGAATTTCCAGTGACAACTATATCATCTACGTAGACAAGAACACATAGAAGAATACAATCTTTTTGAAGAATAAAGAGAGAATATCCGCCACAAAATTATAAAAATCACACTCAACCAGAAAAGTCCGAAGAGAAGTGTACCATGCTCTCGATGCTTGCTTGAGACCATATATTGCTTTAATCAACTTGCGAACGTAATCTGGTTTTTCTTTGTCTACAAAACCAGGAGCTTGAACCATATACACATCTTCATCCAAGTATTCTTGTAGAAAGGCGTTATTGAGATCAAGTTATCGTAACACCCATCCACAAGCAGCGACTTGACCAATAATAATAAGAATAGTCGGATGCTTCACTATTGGGCTGAAAGTATCAAAATAATCGACGTGGCCTTTGATTGTATCCCTTCGCGACCAATCTTGATTTATATCGTTCTATAGATCCATCAACATTTCACTTTATATGAAAAACCCGCCTGGAACCAACTAAATTATAACTTGGATCCGGAGGAACAAGAACCCATGTGCCATGTTGAAGTTGTGAATTGATATGAGAACCCATTGAAAGACGCCATCGCTCATCCTATAGAGCATGAAGATGTGTTTTCGGTTTAGGGTCTCTATCACAAGGAATTGTGCTGCTTAGAGCATAACATTGATTTGGCTTTGTAATATGATTTTTGGACCTAGTAACCATCCGATGAGAAATACCATGACATAAAAGAAAAGAAATCATGACTTGAAATTCACCTCCATTATCTGAAGAAAAGGTGACAATACGATATTGAAATCGATTCTCAACAAGCTCTTTAAAATTTTTATAAATGTCAAGAACTTGTGATTTGCGTTTGAGTGGATAAAACCACATATACCGTGTCAAATGATCAACCAAAACCAAATAGTATTTGTATCCATTAAAAAAGAAAACAAGTGATGTCCAAACATCAAAATAAATTATTTCAAGCGGTCGAGAAGAGGAAATAGTATTTGTGCCAAAATATTGTTTATGACTTTTAATAATCGAATATGAATTGCAAATCAAAGAACCTTGGATTTTATTCAAAAAGGTAAAGAACAATGAGAAAGAACACGTTTTAGAGTATCAAAAGCAGGATGACCAAGGCGTGAATGCCATTCGATCATAAAATTTTTTTATTGTGGAGAGAATTTGAAACCGAGTAGAAGAGGTAAAAGAATCCAACCACTCATACATTCCATTCCTAGTGCATCCGGTTTTGAGAATAGCACCCGTGGTTTGCTCCCTCAATTGATAAGATCAAGGATCAAAGTAATAGAAACATCATTGTCAACACATGTTTGTCTCACAAATATTCAATTTTTCTCAACATTAGGCACATGTAGCACATTATTTAAAACAAGATATCGATTTTCTAAGGGGAGAAACGCAGAACCTGTGTGTGTGATGGCATGGCCAGAACCGTCACCGAGAATCATTGTTTCATGTCCTTGATCTGGTGAGTGAAGAGCTAAGTTCTACAAATCGGACGTGACATGATGCGATGCACCAAAGTCAAGCACCCATGAAGGAGTTTCAACCGAAGGTTGAGGCAGAACAGTCGTATGATGTGCTCGAGGCTGCCAAGGACTCGTGTGTGATTGATACGGAGAAGAATTATCTGCAACAACAATACATAATTGTAAACATCTTTGTGCATTGTGACCTTGCATCCCATACGCTTGGCACTTTCCTAAGATAGGGTCAAGGACCTCAATTATTTTTGAAAGGAAGATGTGGCATGGAGTTACTTTGCTGTGGACGCGAAGATTGATTTTGTTGACGAAAGTTGAACTTGGGCTTACTCATGGCGACATTAGCTGTAATACCCTGTTTTTAGCTTCCGGTTAAGTTCCAGAATTTGTTTCCCGAACCAAAGCCTTAACCATTTTTTTTCAAAACCGAACCAGTTTCCTTAACCTAGCTATTTAAGCTCATCTTAACCCTAAAACCTAAATCATTTATTCTTTCTCTCTCCCAACCTTTCCAGCCGTCGATCTAAGGCAGAGAGAGTTTCTCCAGGGAGTTTTTCGTGCAAACCATCCATGGGGAGAAGAGAGAAACCAAGAAAGAAGATGAGTGCTATGCAGTCTCCGCAGAAATCAGAAGAACATACCGTGGGAGAACGAAGAAACGGCCGACCAACCCATTTCTGATCGTCGCGAAATTTTTACAGAAGGTAGTGGACTCGCAGACCGTCATTTTCCATTTTGTAGAGCGTGATTTTATTGAGTATTCTCAAAGTTATTGATTTTCTACCGAGGGCTATGGGATCAGATACCGATCGCGACCAGTCCGTATTCAAAGGAAGATTCTGAGAGCAAGCGGCGTCTGATCGGAGCATGCTTGGCAGTTACGGACATAGGACGTCCAGGGATTTAATCTGACCGTTCGGATCTTCAATTGAACAGTTAGTTTTCGAGTTATAGCTTCTTTTTTGTTCGGCTGTGAATCTGTCAGTTTTCCAAAAAACGTTGCTCAGAGTGTATCTCGGTTTTTTTGGGTTAAAAATTGATTTTCGAGCTCATCTTTTGTGGGATCGTTTTAGGGACTCATATGAATCCATCGGTAAAAGGAACAACGGATTCGGGTTCATATGAGTGGAGAACCGTATCCTGGAAGTTGGTGCAACGAATCTGTCCGTGTCAAAAGGAAGTGGAAGAGTTCGAGTTCGAGGGTTCCAGAGAGTTGCAGACGGCCAGAAACGTTTCCGAGAACTTTGTACCCCTCGGTAAGTAAAATTACCATTTTGCCCCTGGTCCGGAAAGTTTTCAAATATGGCAGGTTTCTATATTTGGTAAGTTTCTATTTAGGGCAGGTTTCCCTTCTTAGTAACTTTCTTATTAGGGGTAGCTTCCTTTTTGGGTTACTTCTATTTATGACAGGTTTTCATAAATAGTAAGTTTCCTCTTTAAGTAGATTCTCGTTTAAGGTCTAATTCGGGTTCCTATTCGAGGTCCCTTTTCGGAAGGAGGATCGACAAAGGAGAGTCATCATGGGGTAAAAGCTCAGAAGGAGGGTCATCAGTCAGCAGTTCTAGAGTCGTCTCTTCGTTGTGGCTAAGGTGAGGAGTTCTTGTCCCTGTTTCCCTCGTTATCTGTCTAATTTCGTTAGGCTAGGGTTAGAGTATCGGCTAGTGTCGAGCTGGAAGTCTCGGCACGAATAAGTGTTTGTATTATGTATTGTTACGATATAAAATCTTATACGCCTAGGCGCGATTGCTTGTTGGATCGCTAAGTCGAGCCTAGGATAGAGTCTGTGATAACCTAAGTCCTAAAATTGAATAGGTCTAATTTGGCATTGTTTGAGAATTACGCGGAATGACTTAGGAGTAGAATAAAATGGATGGTCCCCTCCAGTGGGCGCGGAGCCTACTATAGGATCGTGAAGCGGGTGGG
>OVAN01000839.1:0-49493 GCA_900406275.1 Anastatica hierochuntica | reverse complement strand
AGTTCCATCATTCTTCTGTTACAGTTGCTGTCTGAGTTTTGTTCATCCTTCTAGTTAGCTCTATAGCTAAGTAACCTTGTGGTGGCCATGAAAGGCTAAGGTTTAATGTCTTTGGAAGGGGTTTACCTTCAACAAGTAGCATAAGAAATATCATTGCGTGTGAAAAGGGGATATTGGAAGCTCTTAACTAGCTGTCTATATTCAATGGCGTTGGTGAGAGGCGTACTCGAGAAAAGAGTTAGATTTGGGGAAGTAGCCATTGAAGTGGTTATCGGCTTTGCTTTTGTCATATTATAGCAGTGTAAGAAATCGGTGATGTATTTTTTGTGACAAGTGAAGTCCCTTGTTTGTTCACTGAACTTTTTGTCGAGGAAATGGTTTTCGTCCTCCGGGTCCTTCACTAAGAATAGATCAGCTAGAAGAGTGAGGATGTTGCGTATGGTACTCGTGCAAGTTCATGTGATTATGATATCGTCGACACAGACGAGGAGATAAATGAATTGGTGACGTTCTTTCGAGATTGATGTGTCTGAAAGTGAGTTCGTAATGCCGAGTGAGAGAAAAAAGGTTTCGAGCTCAAGATACCACACCCATGAGGCCTTTTTTAGGTCGTAGATGGCCTTGCAGAGGCGGAAAACATGTATTGGGTTTTTTCAAGGTCTACGAATCCCGGCGGTTGTTCCATATATACATTTTCTACTAATGTGTCTTGTAAGAAGGCGTTATTGATGTCGAGTTGTTGAATGGATCATGACCTTGAAACTGCTATGCCGAGAATGAGCCGGATGGTGGTTTTTAAATTACTGGACTGAATGTTGGTGTGTAGTAGCGACTTAATTATTGGTTGTACCTTTTCACAACCAAGTGAACTGTACCTGACAAGGGAACCGTTATGAATAAATTTCTTTTAAAAAATACAATGGTACACGACAATGTTTTGATGATGTTGGCATGACACGAGATCGAAGGTTTGATTTCTATAAAACGCATCGAGCTCATGAGACAAGACACCACGTCGTCGTTTATCATGTAATGATTAGTTCGCAGTTCTCGTTTTTGGGGTTATGATGTGGTTAAGGGCGACAGAGAGATTCAAGTTGGACTTGGATTTGATAATGTTTTGTTTTCCTGCGTGTGGTCATGGGGTGGTGGTTTTAAGGTTGCGGTTTGCCTATGAGTTGTTCAAAGGAAGACGACTGTTGGATCCGAAATCCACACAAAAATACGGGGTATGCGATTTAGTATGTAATTGAGAAAGATGTGAATTTCATTAATGTGAAGAATGTCAATACAAGGTATTATTACTAGCAATTTCTCACGAGAGAAGACCGATCCCCATTTTCGAGCTCTCTCTCTTCCTTTTATTCTCTCTCCCCCTTGTAACTGCTCAATTAATGCATATTAATCCTTCTCATTCAATACCGATTCGTCAGTTTCGATCCATCTTTTCTTTGAACTGTATGGGCCTCTTTTCTTCTTAATGTGGAAGGCCGGTCTCTTCTTATCGGGCCCTGGCGGCCCATTGGAATCCCGAGTCCTCAACTGGTTCACTGGATCGGTTTATTCTGAACCGGGTATGGTGGGTACCACCTCCATCAATAGCCCCCGGAGCTTGGTTTATGGAAGCTGATCGGAGGTCCCTTGGTTAGGATCTCGTGATTGGCTTCTCTTAAGGCAGGTGGATTGTGAATTTCCCGATTTGGATTAAACCGATCAAAGTTGCCTTTAACGAACTGGATTTGCCTTTATTTGGAGATCTTTTGTAGCATGATTTTGGAAAGATTTGATTTGTACCGTGGGTCCCAGACGCGTCTAATCCGCCGCCCACGTCACCATGCTCAAGAGACGTGTCATTGAAAGGTGGGACCTTTTGCCTTCCCTCCTCATTACGATTCGACTTCCCCTTTGAAGAAAAGAAAAAAGGTTTGCTCCGTTTTCTCTATTCTCCTGATCTGTTTGCTTTATTTTCGCGATTTCTATATTTCTTCTTGCAATTCGTCCCCTGCGATCCCTGTTCTACTGTGTTTGCTCTGTTCCTCCGAAGCTTCCATGGACCCTGTTGCTCCCCTGGTTCATAAGAAGCCCGCGAAACGCCCTTCTGCCTCTGCGGCTACACCATCCTCTGATCAGGGCCCCGTGTCTTCGTCTCTCATGGTCAGAGATACTCTAGGGTCTTCCGCAGAAAGATCTCTTCTCCCCTCCTCCCCGGTCGATCTTCCCATCTATTGTCCTGACTCCGAGGAGAAGGAGGAATTTTCCCCCTTTATTCTTATTGACGAAGAAGGGGGAGCTGAGACTGAGGCGACCGGTCCTGCTCACGCGATTCCGGCGGTGCCACTGGCCATCGCTCTTGCTGTTCCATTCTTCAACGCCGCATCGACCACCAACACTCCCAAATCAATTAGCTCCTTAAGAGAGAAGTGTGGGATCCCTAACTCGGTGTTCATTCAGCTCCCAACTCCTTCGGAGAGGCCCTGGACTCCCCCTGAAGGCTTCTTCTCTCTCTATGAGTCCTACTACCTCAAGAGTCACCTCTTCTTCCCTCTGCTGGAGCTCTTTGTTCTGTATTGTCGGCGCTGGACCGTTGCCTTCTCCCAGTTAACAGTCGGGACTGTTAGGACGATTCTCAGTCTGATGGTCATTGCTGCTGAGAGAGACATGGAGCTAGGAGTTCAATTGCTGGAGCTCCTTACCAATTTCAAAGCCTCTGCCAAGTCGGGGCATTACTACATCTCCGGTCGTCCGCAGCTTGTCACGTTCCCTGAGAGCAAAAACGACCTCTGGGAGCATGCGTACTTCTACGTCCTAACTGATGTCAACTCGTTGCCAGAGCAATTTATCGGTTCCACTCGTCGGATGTGGAACCTACAACCCGGTAGCCGACCTATTTTAGGTCACTTCTTGTCCGTGCTTACCTGTCTTCACCCTCTCTAACTGGTTTCCTTTCCTTGTTTTGCAGTTGCCCCAGAGCGCAAGAAGCCCTCTCTCTCGATAAATCTTAAAGAGGTGGTAGCCTCTCTGAAGCAAGCTTCCAACAGAGCCTGGGCCTTCTTCACCCCTGACCGCATCGCCAAAGCCGTTGCTAGAGTTCTTGCAGCAAAAGCTGACAAACCTCCACCACCTTCTCCCCTCCGGATCCAACTCCCCCGCTCTGAGATGGTGCGCCCCACCGTGATTCTCCCAGATTTGGAACAGCGAGCTGCTGAGGCTCGCCGTAAGAAGGCTGAGAAAGAGAAGGCTGCTGCCAGAAGGGCAGAAGAGGAGAAAGCTGTTGCTGACAGAAGAGCAGCTGACGGAGAAGCTGCCGCCGAGCCAAGTGTCGCGGAGGAGAGGTCTAAGAGAGTGGAGGAAGACCTGCTCTGGGCCGAGAAGGAGCAGCTCCTAAAGGAAGGCAGCCTTGACACTCAGGTCGCTGATTCTCCTGAGAGCAGGGAGCGGGCTCCCGCTCCCAAGAGGACTTCCGAAAACGCATTCCCAACTGCTGCTTCCGGCCTGATGCCCCCTCCTCCTCCAAAAGCTCTAACTGCTGCTCAGTCCTCAGGCCGTGAGGCCTCCCTTGTCATGGTCATTGATGCCGCAAGGAAGAGGAAGGAGAAGGAGAGTACCGTGAGGCCCACAGGGAGCTCGGGCAAGAAGGACCCACAAGCCTGTGACCCCCCTTCCAAGAAGAGATCTTCCTCCCCCTCTGCAGGCTCCTCAAAGAGACATCGCACAGAGGAGGGAAGGTCTTCCAGCCTGAGCAGGTCAGGCGAGAGGGTCACATCTGACCGCCAGAGGTCGGAAGAGAGGTGGTCTTCTGATCCGCCAAGGTCAGAACCTAGGAAGCCGAAAGACAAAGGGCTTCCCTCAAGCTCGGAGCCCGCGACCCTCTCTTCCCAGCCTCTGGATCCTGGCCTAGCTCTGAGGTTCGACCTCCCTGAGCCCTCTTCCCTTGGTCACGGAAGAAACGCTGCTGTGAAATTCTGTGAGGGGGTCCACCTCACTGATGGCCCAACCCCTCCAAAGAAGCTCTTGCTGAAAACATAGTCCTACCAGGAGTTCTGCGTTCGTTATACGGAGGTAACTTTACCTGCCTCATACTTCCGCTGCTTTTCGTTAAGTCTTCCTAACTCGTGCTTCTTGTGTTTCAGGGAATGGGCTTCTTCAATCGCCTCCGGCTGGAGTATGAGGCGGAGCTGAGTCGCATGAAGTCGCAATGGTACGTGGACCGTGCCGCGCTGGATGTTGAGAAGGGTATGCGCATCAAGGCTGTCAAGCTGGCTACCGAAAGGGAAGTCGAGCTAAAGGATATGACCCGGAAGGTTTCTGAGGTCAAAGTTAAGAATGAAGCCCTGGAGGCATCCTGGTCCCAAGCCCAAGGGAAGCTCAAGGCATCTGAGGAGTAAGCCTGGAAAAAGGTGGAGGAGATGGAAGCCCGCTTGGCTGAAGCCAAGAGTAACGCCGACGAAATCTTTAATGAGCTTCAGGGAGCTCACAACGAGGCTCAAAGGGAGGAGGAACGGATTGATGCCAAGCTTGAGGCGGCAAAGAAGAAATTCTCCGACCTGTCGTGGCGTCATGACTGTACCGCCAAGGCTCATGGGGAAACGATCTCGCGTCTCAAGGCCCAAATTGAGAGGGCAGCTCGGAAGACCTCCAAAAAGGCAAGGAAGGAAGCAGCTGCCTAGTACAAGGCTCACTTCATGAGGGCTAAGCGAGCTTTGGAGGACAAGAAGCTCGTGCAGGAGAACGCCCTCTTGCAGTCTCAAGCCAAGGCCCGAGCTGACTTTATTGACAAGATTAAAGAGAGCAAGGCCAAAGGGACTAAGCCCGACCTTGATGCCGAGAATGAAAACATGACGGCGGCTCTTGAGGGCTTTGCTGACGAGCTCAATGAAATGGACGTCATTGAGCTTAACCTAGCTGAAGACCTCTGAGTCTCCCCAGTGTCAGATAGCTTCAAAGGGTCTTCTTTGGCCGCTCTCGTTGCTCCCACTCCTGCTCCTGCTGAGGTCGAGGTCTCCTCCACAGCTGCTGATCCCTCCGAGCTAGCCATGGCTCCAGTTGCTCCAGGCTCGGCACCTTCTGTGGAGACTCCTGGCGCTGTTGACGCCCTGCCTGCTCCTTCAGCCCTCCAGATCGACCAGTTCGACTCCAACATTGCTTCCATCTCTCCTAGCGTCGCCTCCGAGCTTGCCAAAGACCAGGAAGAGACCCAAGGATAGGCCGCCTGTGGCCTTGATATTTCTTTTTGTAATTTCTAGACTTTCATTTGTTTCTTGTTGGTGTTTCTTCTTTTTTTTTTGAACCTAAACTATGGTGCTTGGGAAGGCTTTTATCCAAGACTTTAGAATTTAAACTTTATGACTTGCTCTACTTAGCTTTTTACTTAGCCTCGATCCGTTTAGCTCCCTCTGCTGACTAGTCAATAGACCATAGCTCGAAACGACCTTTCTATACTGCCTCGGCTTAACGCAATTAGCACAAGTTTTGCTAATGGCGACCCTTAGCAACTAGGAGACTCGAGTCTAGCTATACAATACAATAAGCTTCGGGGGACGAGCACCTTGCACAAGTACCAAGAGCCTTACCAAAAGCCCCTCTCACTTCAGCTTGAAGCTTATGAGCTCCAGCACACGGAAGCATCTTGTTGATGTCTAGGGCATGGCGCAGATGAATCCCATCTTACCGTATGCCCAAGTTTCTGTTTTGTTGTTTTTGCCTTTTTTTTGTTGATGCAAAAAAAGAGAATTTTTTTTGATGCAAACAAAAGGAGAATTTTACAGTTGTAATTTTAATTTTGTTGACTTGTGGAACGCGAGGGCCCTCTTATTGAGTTCACTCTTATCTTTAGTAGCGAACATAGGTGCGAGGAATGTCCTCGGCTTACCTTGTTTCATGACTTGGCGTTAGGGCGCAGCGTGGTGCTGGCTTATCCCGTGCCACACCCAAGGCTTCACCCTTAAGTAAAAGGTTGCGATTTGCCTTTTGAGTGTTCTGCGGACGTGGTCCGGCTTTCCTATGAGAGTATGCTTAAGTCATACTGGACTGTAGGGAACCATTCAGAGGTTGCCTTTCCACATCCATGGTGTCGTTTCACCTAGGCACTTATGAGAAGCGCGCTGCTAACACGGAGGTCAGGGGACCTGGCCAGGGCGCCGACACAACCGAGCTTCGTAAGATAGAGAACTTGAACATGAATTTTTTTCTCAAAAGAATATGTTTTTTTGTATAATAGATGTACCCAAAACGGGTTGCCTACGTACCCCGGAGGGATCAAGCCTTTTCGTAGTTCGATTACATTGAGGTCCAAGGGACCGATGTTTTTTTTTTTTCAAACCATGCTCACACAGAAAGGAAGTTTAACAATAGTACTTCTTCAAGTTCACCGAGCTCCACGGACGATGTTCCGGCGTGCCGTCCATGCGGAGAAGCTCATAAATCCTTGGGTGCAATGCTTTGGCGATGCTGTAAGGGCCTTCCCAACTTGCGCCGAGCTTTTCGGCCTGGTATTCCGGCATATTCTGGACCACTCGCTGAAGGACCAAGTCCCCTTCTTGGATTGCGCGTGGGCTGACATGCTTGTTATAGTACTTGGCAACCTGGTTTTGGTAGGATTGAAGGCGGATAAAGGCGAGCTCCCGCTGCTCTTCGATCGTGTCCAAGTTGACTCTTAGCAGCTCGTTGTTGGCGAGTTCATCCTCGGGAAGGAGCTGACGGCGAAGAGTTGGCACCCGTACCTCGGTAGGTATGACCGCTTCAACGCCGTATACGAGGGAGTAGGGTGACTGCTGTGTGCCCCGTCGTGGCGTGGTTCTGTGTGACCACAATACTCCATCTAGCTTGAAAGCCCAGCTCTCCTCTTGGAGGTCAGCCTTTTCTTGAGACTTTCGACTATACGCCTGTTTGTTGCTTTTTCTTGTCCATTACCTTGAGGATTGTGGGGTGTTGAATATTGGATTGTGATTTTGTAGACCGAGCAGAAATGTTCAAAATCCTTCGAGATGAACTGTGAGCCATTATTCGTAACGATTGCATGTGGGATCCCATGTCGGCACAAGATGTTCTTCCACAGGAAGTCGATTACCTGTTTGTCTTTAATCTTGGCGTATGCTTCTGCTTCAACCCACTTAGAGAAGTAATCAGTCAGGACAAGCAGATATTGCTTTTTATCCGACTTATGCAGTGGGCCAACGATATCCATTGCCAACGCATAAAAGGATAGGATGTCATAACTGACTTCATCAGCTCGGTTGGTTGATGGATTATGAGCGCATGTCTCTGGCATCGTTCACATTTCTTTGCATATGCCTGACAATCCCGCTCCATAGTGGGCCAGTAGTAGCCTTTCTTACGGATCTTCTGTGCTAGCGACCTGCCGCCGACATGGTTCTCGTTAACTCCTGAGTGGACCTCCTTTATTATTTGCCTTACCTCGTCTCCGTGCACACAGTACATGTACACACCCGTTTCACCCATTTCTTTGCTTTGACTGCCTTTGCGAGTCGGAGCTCGACAAGCAGCGCTTTATACTCCGCCTCGTTGTTTGAGGCCGAGAATGCTAACCGGAAAGATTGCTCTAGGGTCTTCCCAGTTGGGGAGACAAGTTGCACCCCAACGCCTGATCCCTTAGTGGAGGAAGAACCGTCCACGTGCAGAATCCAGGTGCCCGTAGCCTCTTCTTCCGAGCTTGGTTCTAGGGATATCTTGATGATGAAATCCGCCAAGACTTGAGATTTCAGCGCTTTTCTGGGCTTATACTCAATGTCGTATTCACTAAGCTCGATCACCCACCTGGCTAGACATCCTGACTGTGTTGGACTATGGAGTATGGTGCGGAGTGGATAGTTGGATAATACGGCAACAGAATGAGACTGGAAATATGGGCGAAGCTTCCGTGCTGATGTGACCACAGCGAGCGCCAGTTTCTCGGTAACCATATACCTAGCCTCGGCATCTGCTAGAGACTTGCTGATATAGAAAATGGGCTTCTGCTCGTTGCTTTCTTCTCGAACTAGGGCTCCGCTAACTACCGCGCTGGACACCGCTATGTAGAGATACAACACTTCACCGGTTTCCGGTTTGGATAATATTGAAGGTGTTGTCAGGTATGTCTTCAATTGGGCGAATGCTTCTTCGCATGACTCATCCCACTCAAATTTCTTGTTGGAGCGAAGCTTCTGGTAGAACGGGAGACACTCCTCGGTAGATCGGGAAATGAACCTGCTTAGGGCCACTATCCGTCCTGTGAGCCATTGTACTTCCCGCATTGTGGTTGGCGACTTCATGTTCATGATAGCGGAAAGCTGCTAGCTTCGATCCCACGTTGGGTCACCAGGTACCCTAAGAACTCTCTAGAGGTGACGGTGAATGTGCATTTTGTCGGGTTCAACTTCATGCCAAATTTGTTGAGGACCGAGAAACATTCTCGTAAATGGCCCACATGGTCATCTTCATGCAATGATTTGACTAGCATGTCATCAATATACACCTCCATTGTCCTTCCAAGTTGGTCGGAAAACATCTTGTTCACCAATCTCTGATATGTTGCTCCGACATTTTTTAGTCCGAATAGCATTACCTTGTAGAAGTAGAGTCCTCTGTCGGTCACAAAGGCCGTCTTTTCTCTATCGTCAAGATGCATGAGTATCTGGTTATACCCGGAGAAGGCATCAAGGAAGGATAGGAGCTGGTTTTCGGCTGTAGCCTCCACTAGCCGGTCTATGTGTGGAAGAGGGAAGCTGTCCTTTGGGCATGCCTTGTTGAGGTCGGTGAAATCTACGCATACCCGCTATTTACCATTCTTCTTCTTGACAACCACCGGGTTGCTTAGCCAGTCTGGGTATTTAACTTCAATGATTGAACTGGCTTTGAGCAACCGTTTTACCTCCGCGTTGACCACCTCTACTCTCTCTGTCTCGATCTTCCTCCGCTTTTGGCGAACTGGCTTGTAGGTCGGGTCGACATTGAGCTCATGACATGTGACGTCCAAGCCTATCCCCGACATGTTGTCTATTGTCCAGGAAAAAGTGTGCTTGTTCTCCTTAAGGAATGCCACCAACTCCTTGAAAATTTCTTTCTCAAGGTTCGCCCCGACTCCCACGCAATGGTTGGGGTTGCCGGGGTCAATACATACCTGCCTGACTTTCCTGAGCTCGGGATTGGATGGCTCGGTGTGATCTGTTGCTTCCTGACTCGACTCTGGAGCTCGGATTTGGAATGCGTATTGCGCTTGGGATTTACGTAGTTTGTTTTCCTTAACATAGCACAATCTTGCCGTCCGCTGGCTCCCATGTACAGTTACTACCCCGTGCTCGGTAGGGAACTTTATATACCGGTGGTAGGTGGATGGGATTGCTCGCATCGAATGAATCCAAGGGGTTCCCAATATCGCATTGTATATGTCTGGAGCTTCTACCGCCGTAAATTTGGTCTCCATCTTGACGCCACCTATGAAAGTGTTGAGCTTGATTGTCCCTATCAACATTGTGGTAGCACCATTGAAGGTGGTTAATGGTTGCTTCGATTTCTTTATGCGCTCCTCCGGGATCTCCATTTTGTCGAGCGTCTCCTTGTAGAGGACATTCACCGAGCTGCCTGAATCGATTAAAGCTCTAGCTATCTCGCAGTCCTCAATCATGAGTTCGAGCACCAAGGCGTCGTTATGAGGACGCGCAACGCCCCTAGTTGTCCATTCCGAGAATTCTATGACGGTATCTTCTCTAATTGTCGCCTGCATGTCATCGGTCGTCGAGTTTTCCTGCCTACTGTAACTCTTTATTTACTGGACTGTGTCGTTAAAGAAAGGACTTGGTCCCATTATCATATTGATTCGCTTCCGAGCTGTGGGAGGTTCTATCTTCTCCACTTGCCTTGTCTCCCGATCTCGTTTTGGTGGTTCCATGTCATTGTGAGGTCGCGCTCCCTCATGGTCATCATTTTTCTTAGCCAACTCTTCGGCTTTGTACTTGTTAAACAAATACTGTTTGAACCCGTAGCATTCCTCCGTTGTGTGGCCCGAGGTATTGTGGTAATCGCAGAACTTCTCTGAGGTCCTCGTCCTATTGCTTCGTGTCTAGGTGTTTGACCTGGGCCTGTAGCTAGAGTTGACTCCCGAGATCCGGTCCGAATTTCGTGGGTTCGATATCTGAAACGACCTATGCTTTGAGCTGCTTCCTTTAGGTCGGTGTCCACCGGAAGATCGTTTGGTGTCTTTCTCCTCCCTTGATTTTTCCTTGGACGTTGTCTTTGTAGTCAAGCGTGCTTCTCCGCGTATGCTTTCTTCTCTTCTTCAATTTTTACGAACCTTGAAGCTCGGTGGAGAGCGTCCTCTAGAAAGTAGGTCGGTTAAGCATGAGGTACTCTCGAAGGCGTGAATTGTACGAGAGAGCATTCCGTAAGGCTGCGATGCCCGCTTCGTCACTGACGACCACGTTGGAAATAACTTCTTTGAACCTGGACAAAAATGATCGTAAAGATTTGTCTTTCTTTTGGGTCATTGTCCAGAGGTCGGCATCCGAAGCTCCCTTCTCGATGAACATGGAATAATGCTTGATGAAGCCTGTTGATAGCTAATTGAAGCTATCAATGGAATTCGCCTTTACGCGGGAGAACCAGTTTAAAGTCGCGCCGGAAAGGTTCTCGACGAAGAGTTGGCAGTATCCGACATCCTTGTCGGTTTCATTGAATTCGGTCCGTCTCATCGCGATGCAAAATACAATCATGTGAGCTCGGGGTCTGTTTTACCCTCGTAGGGTGTGATCTTGAGCTTGATGCTTGGGATAGTCGCGCCTACGATTCGGCTTGTGAAGTGCGTCCTTTGGGTATCCTCAATGACTCGATGAACCTCCGACGCCGAGCTGGTTGCTTTGTGGATCTAGGACTGCATTGTCCGGAGCTCGGTTGTTGCCTGGGCGAGGGTTTGTTTTAGCACTTGCAGCTCGGTGTCCGCATGAGCTGACAGCCCTCCCAGAGCCGAGTCTTGCTATCCCAGATCCCGATCTCCGCCTCACCTCTGGTCAGTGTGGGTTGCACCGTTCTCAGGTCGGGCCTCCAGAGTCTAGAGTTCGCATGGTGAGGTCGGGGTTATAGAATTTAACCGCGCGAGCTGGGTAGCCTGAGCTTGCGCCAGCTCCTCTAACCGTTGTCTCGACCTCCGGTCTTGCTCTTCTTGTCTGGCGGTCCTTTCAACCAGCATGGCAAAGATGCCGCGCATATTCTCCAGGACCAGGCCTAACGCCGGGGTTGTTTGTTCTTGCTCCCAAACCTTGGCGGAAGTGTTGACGTTGTCGCCGACGTGAATCCCTGGGAGAGTTGGGCTTGTTCTTCCATCATCTCCGTTGTCACAGAACAGGACTTCCTGCAAATGAAAAGGAGAAACGGAACAAATAACCAAAAAACGTACACTGACTTACGTGGAACACTGATGTAGTGAAGCGGAATCTCCCCTCCTTCTAGCGCCAATTGTTGGATCCAAAATCCACACAAGAATACGGGGTATGCGATTTAGTATGTAATTGAGAAAGATGTGAATTTTATTAATGTGAAGAATGTCAATACAAGGTACTATTACTAGCAATTTCTCACGAGAGAAGACCGATCCCCATTTTCGAGCTCCCTCTCTTCCTTTTATCCTCTCTCCCTTTGTAACTGCTCAATTAATGCATATTAATCCTTCTCATTCAATGTCGATTCGTCAGTTTCGATCCATCTTTTCTTTGAACTGTATGGACCTCTTTTCTTCTTAAACTGGAAGGTCGATCTCTTCTTATCGGACCCTGACAGCCCATTGGAATCCTGAGTCCTCAATTGGTTCCTTGGATCGGTTTATTCTAAACCGGGTATGGTGGGTACTACCTCCATCAACGACATATCAATTTGGGTTTGGGGTTAGGTGACTTGAGTTATGGGCTTAGCTTGGTTTGATGTTGGTTGTAATTGAGCATGGGTTGACTTGTGGTGTTTATTTCATAGGTGGCTATTTGGGGCAAGAGGTGATAATGAATGTGGAGAAGAGGATGAGGGTTTTGTACGTACCTGAGATATGCTAATGAGGATCGTTAATATATTGTTTACAACAACACTGACGGAGAAGAATTCGTCGGCGAGGTCATATTGACGGCCAAGTGTAAGGGTGGACAAAAAATAGAACTTATCCGAAAAACATATACCAGAGGATCGAACCCGGTAAAATATCAGAATGAATCCTAAATTTCAATATCTAAAAAACTGAAACCAAACCGGATCTAAACTAAAATATTTTGGACACCCGAGAAAAACATGAACTACGATTATATATTTAAATATATTAGCTTTTTAGATTTAATATCCAAATAAATATTAATATATCGTAAAATACTCAAAGTTATCCGAATACCCGAAAAAAATATCTGAAAAATAGCTAAAAGTACTTGAAATACCGAAAATGCTCGAAATACCTACCGTTTCTTCATCAAAATATATGAACCAAACCAATTTTAATGTTAATTTTAGGTATTTTATTATATTTTTCTAAGTGATATGTTGTCTATAATTTTATTTTAAAACTTTTGAAGCTTTTTATATATATTTTATTTTTTTTTCATTTTTTACATAATTTAAACAGGTACCCGAATCGAACACGTAAAGATCTGAACCGAATTCAAACTGAAATTTATAAATACCTGAATGAGACCTAAACATCTAACTCCAAAAACATGAATAAATCAATGTCCACCCCTAGCGAAGTGACTACAAGTGTCTGTTGGAGAGAAAATTCGAGTGGTGGAAGTTGGGAAGAGGGTAATGGTGTGGTGTCTGGTTTTGGGGACATAGGAGATGGAGTGCGAAATGGGAGTATTTGCTCATTAAATAAGACATGTTTGGATACATATATTCTACTAGAGCTTGGTTGTAGGCACACACATTGTGTCAGCGAGTAACCAAAGAAGATACGTGGAGTTGATATGGTCTCGAGCTTATGAGTGTTGTAAGGCATGAGTCAGGGGACTCGATCTTATGAGTGTTGCAAGGCATGAGCCTAGGTAAGCAGATATATTCAAAATCTTGCCTTTTGAGTATTCAATAAGAGCTTGAGTTACAGTTTTGCAATAACAAATGCATATGTCTAGAAACAGGTGGGCATTTTGTCGTGTGTAAGGAAGATAAGGCCCGTTTCAAAGATTTATCGGTGCTTCGTTCTAAGACTCCATTGTGTTATGGAGTATGTGGTGAGGTGAAGTGAGTAATCTTTGGAGTGGATAAGAATGAGCATAAGGTTATGCAATCATCTCTATTATCAGAGTATAAAGTTTCAATGCGAGTCTGAAATTCGTTCTCCACAAGGGCTTTGTAGGCGATGAAGAATTCTTTGGTTTGGAACTTTATTTTCATTGGGTAGCCATCTGTAGCAGGTAAAATGGTCGCCTAGTATGAGGTAATACTTGAAGTGGTCAATTGAAACAATATGTGCGGTCTGAACGTCGCTAAATACATATTCTAATGGTCTAGTAGAAAAAAGATGGTTTGTTGATAGGTCGGTTTTCACTCGAATAAACTACTGCAAGCGTACAATTAAGCACGTTGTAGTGGTTCGGGATCTAATCTAATAGACCAAAGATCACACGAAGATCAATAGACCAAACACGGGCTTAGACAAAAAAGAAAAGGTTGGTGGAGATGCCAAAATCGAAAGCAGGCAAACAAAAACTAGTAAATCGAGTTAGGTTGTAAAAAATCAAGAAAAACGTTAGACACATGGTATTCTCGCGGAATTCATTTAATCATGATTGTAGATTTATTGTTGGGGAAATACTTAAGGAGCATCTCGAACTCAAAACACTAAATTTGAACTAACCTACTTTTGTAGTGCTAATTCACTATATATTAGGATCCTATACACTAACTTCTGTTGACTTTTGAACCCTAAACATGCATTCTAACAGGTTTGATAGGTTTAAAAATTGCTTAAACATCAACTTCCGTTGGTCTAAGAAAATTTGCTCATTTAACACTCATTCAGGAACTTCATCGAGTACATTCAAAGCGTGAAATGTCGTAAAATTAGAAACTAGGTGATCAAGCTAATTTTAGCCTTAAGAACAATGTTAAATGAAGATCTAATGAACATTCCCCAATCTAACAACCTAACAATCACTAATTCATGAAACCCTTTGTTTGAAACCCTATACCCAACTATGAACTACTTACTCATGGCAATTGAAACAATACAAGAAGAAACAAAGAGAGACAGAATGTATTGAAACAAAATAAAATAGTAAATGGTTCAAAATTCTTCTCGATAGAGTACGGATTTGGATTTTTCTCCCTTAGGTTTACAAAGCTCTTGAGTTGCTAAAAATATCAGAAAATAGCATAATCCAAAAAGATACATGAGTCTTTGGTTTTCGATTATGGTGTTATTCAAAAATTTGGTTTGTGAATCGGGACAGGGATCGGCTGATCCGTAGACAAGGATCTGTCTATCCTTGTCCTTCAGTTCAGGTATGAGGAAGTCTTCAAAATATAGGGGTCAGTCGATCCCTACCTTGGAACGGTCGATCCTTGTCCATTTCAGCACGTTGAAGTTGAAATGCTCGTTTAAGTTTCTGATTCGCATCCATAAGTGTTTTTTTCTGCATAACGAACTTATAACATGTAAAGACAACAAAGAACACCAAACAACTCCAAAAAGAACTAAATACATGTTAAAACACAATATTTCTTGAATAAAGCATAAGAAAACCCGTAAAATAAAAATACATCATTTGAGAAAAGAGAATTTTATGAGCTTTATTGATTGAGCAATTAAGATAAAAGAAAAGTTGAGTTGAAGTTTGCAATTTAACAATGGAAATTTTGGAAATCAGGGCAGAGGGGTGTCCTAGTCGATAGTGCTAGTCTATGTGAGATGATTTTCTTGGTGATGTTGCAAAGGAGGATTGAAAGGTTGATGGAGAGACTGGCCACTCGTATAAGTCACCCTTGGTTTTGTTGTGGAGTAACGGGACTCCCGAGCATAGATCCTTCACCTGAAAGTATGCATAAAATAATTCAACAGAGACTTAGTTAGCAATGCAAATGCGATATACAATGATTAGATTTTTATGGATATGGGGACCACATAGAAAATTGTTTAAAGTTAAGTTACAAGAGGAAGAAGATGGTAGAGAAAGTGAACCAATGTACGTTATGGGCAATGTTCGAGCCATCACCAATGAGAACATCTTCACTACCAGTGTAAGGTTGGTGAAGGCCAACGTGTCAAGATCACTTTTCATATGGTGTGTGACACCACTATCCATGAGCCACGAGTTTTCACATGTTCAGGGACAATGGTAATGCTTGCATGAGGCTTCCACGGAGGATAAGCATTGGTCATTAATTTATTGTTTCATTCGGATGTGTGATTCATCAGTTGTGGGCATATGTTGTTGGTGAAGCGTAGGGATGTTGATTGTGATTATAGGGTTGAGATGTACGATGCATCTGGTTTCATCATTCATGAGACTGAGTGGAGGCAACATTAATTGTAGCTGGTGTGTCAGGAATGATGGATGTGGTAGCTAAGAGCTTTGCTTCTTTGCTGAGAAGCTTCTCATGGACCTTAGTAATAGAGGGTAGAATGTTTTACGACTTCATATATAGTCCTACGTAAACTGTTATATACACTAAAGCAGAGGGCATAACCGTAAGAAGATTTACAAAGCAGCCTGCAAAGTCGTACCTTTAAGCAGATTGCAAATTCGTACCTTAAAGCAGACAACTTTGTAATCTGCTTTGTAAATCATTATAACATAGCAGACGAATATTTTAGTCTGCTTCGAAAATTTATAATGTTGAAACAGACAACACTGCAATCTGCTTCCGGAATAAAAGTTTCCAAAGCAGACGGATATTTCAGTCTACTTTGAAAACTTATATTGCTGAAGCAGATGACACTGCAGTCTTCATCAGGAATAAATCTAACAAAGCAGATTGGTCTCCCGTCAACTTCAGTTTTTCTTTGGAAATAAAAGTTTCCAAAGCAGACAAATATTTCAGTCTGTTTTGAAAACTTATATTGTTGAAGCAGACGACAATGCAATCTGCTTCGGGGTTAAAAGTTTCCAAAGCAGATAGATATTTCAGTCTGCTTTGAAAACTTATATTGCTGAAGTAGACGAAACTACAGACTGCTTTGGGAATAAAATTATCTTAAGCAGATGAATATTTCAGTCTGCTTCGAAAACTTATATTGCTAAAGCATACGACACTGCAGTCTTCTTCGGGAACAAATCTAACAAAGCAGACCGGTCTGCTGTTTGCTTCAGTTTTGCTTCGGGAATAAAAGTTTCCATAGCAGACGAATATTTTAGTCTGCTTTGAAAACTTGTATTGCTGATGCAGACAACACTATAGTCTGCTTCGGGAAAAAAGTTTCTAAAGCAGAAAAATATTTCAGACTGCTTCGAAAAATAATATTGCTGAAGCAGACAACACTGCAGTCTGCTTCGAGAATAAAGTTTCCAATGCAGACGAATATTTCTGTCTGCTTCGAAAACTTATATTGCTGAAGCAGACGGAACTGCAGTCTGCTTGGGGATAAAAATTTCCAAAACATACGGATATTTCAGTATGCTTCAAAAACTTATATTTCTGAAGCAGATGACACTGCAGTCTTCTTCGGGAATAAATCTAACAAAGCAGACTGGTCTGCCGTCTGCTTCAGTTTTGCTTCAGGAATAAAAGTTTCCAAAGCAGACGGATATTTCAGTCTGCTTTGAAAACTTATATTGCTGATGTATACGCCACTACAGTCTGCTTCATGAATAAAAGTTTCCAAAGAAGACGGATATTTCAGTCTGCTTCAAAAACTTATCTTGTTGAAGCAGAAAACACTGCAGTCTGCTTCGGGAATAAAAGTTTCCAACGAAGATGGATATTTTTGTATGCTTTGAAAACTTATATTGCTGAAGCAGATGACACTGCAGTCTTCTTCGGGAACAAATCTAACAAAGCAGGCTGGTCTGCTGTTTGCTTTAGTTTTGCTTCGGGAATAAAAGTTTCCAAAGCAGATGGATATTTTAGTCTGCTTCGAAAACTTATATTGCTAATGCAGACGGCACTACAATCTGCTTAAGGAAAAAAGTTTCTAAAGCAGATAGATATTTCAGTCTGCTTCGAAAACTTATATTGCTGAAGCAGACGGCACTGCAGTCGACTTCGGGAATAAAAGTTTCCAATGCAAACGGATATTTCTATCTGCTTTAAAAACTTATATTGCTGAAGCAGACAACACTGCAGTCTACTTGGGGATAAAAATTTCCAAAGCATACAAATATTCCAATATGCTTCAAAAACTTATATTGCTGAAGCATATGACACTGCAATCTTCTTCAGGAATAAATCTTACAAAGCAGACTGATCTGCCGTCTGCTTCAGTAATAAAAGTTTCCAAAATAGATGGATATTTAAGTATGCTTCGAAAACTTATATTGCTGAAGTAGACGCCACTGCAGTCTGCTTCGGGAATAAAAGTTTCCAAAGAAGACGGATATTTGAGTCTGCTTCGAAAATTTATTTTGTTGAAGCAGACAACACTGCAGTCTGCTTTAGGAATAAAAGTTTCCAACGAAGACGGATATTTCTTTCTGCTTCGAAAACTTATATTGCTGAAGCAGATGACACTGTAGTCTGCTTTGGAATAAATCTAACAGACCAGACTGGTATGCCGTCTGTTTCAGTTTTGTTTCGGGAATAAAATATTCCAAAGCAGACGGATATTTCAGTGTGCTTCGAAAACTTATATTGTTGAAGAAGACGACACTGCAGTCTGCTTTGGGAATAAAAGTTTCCAAAGAAGACGCATATTTCAGTATGCTTCAAAAACTTATTTTGTTGAAGTAGACGACACTACAGTCTGCTTCAAGATTAAAAGTTTCCAAAGCAGACGGATATTTAAATCTGCTTTGAAAATTTATATTGTTGAAGCATACGACACTGCAGCCTGCTTCGGGAAAAAAGTTTCCAAAGCAGACATATATTTCAATCTGCTTCGAAAACTTATATTGCAAAAGGAGACGACACTGGAGTCGGTTTCGGGAATAAAAGTTTCCAACACAGACGAATATTTCTGTCTGCTTCGAAAACTTATACTGTTGAAGCAGACGACACTACAGTCCCTCAAGGATAAAAGTTTCCAAAGCATACGGATATTTCAGTATGCCTCAAAAAGTTATATTGTGAAGCAGATGACATTGCAGTCTTCTTCAGGAATAAATTTAACTAAGCAGACTTGTCTGCCAAATGCTTCAAGTTTGCTTCGGGAATAAAAGTTTCCAAAGCAGACGGAAATTTCATTCTGCTTCGAAAACTTCTATTGTTGAAGCAGACAACACTGCAGTCTGCTTCAGGAATAAAAGTTTCCAAAGAAGACGGATATTTCAATCTGCTTCGAAAACTTATATTGCTGAAGCAGACGGTACTGCAGTCTGCTTTGGGAATAAAAGTTTCCAACGCAAAAGGATATTTCTGTCTGCTTCGAAAACTTATTTTGCTGAAGCAGACGACATTGCAGTCTGCTCCGGGAATAAATCTAATAGAGTAGACTTGTTTCCCGTCAAATTCACTTTTGCTTTGGGAATAAAAGTTTCCAAAGCAAACGGATATTTCTGTCTGCTTCAAAAAACTTATATTGCTTAAGCAGACGACACTACATTCTGCTTCGGGAATAAAAGTTTCCAAAGCAGATTGATATTTCAGTATGCTTCGAAAACTTATATTGTTGAGGCAGACGACACTGCAGTCCGCTTCGGGAATAAAAGTTTCAAAAGCAGACGGGTATTTCAGTCTACTTCGAAAACTCATAATGCACTGAAGTCTACTTCGAGAATAATAGTTTCTAAAGCAAATGGATATTCCAGTCTACTTTGAAAACTTATATTGCTGAAGCAGGATTCACTGCAGTCTGCTTCGGGAATAAAAGTTTTCAAAGCAGACAAATATTTCAGTCTGCTTCGAAAACTTATATTGCTAAAGCATACGATATTGCAATCTTCTTCGGGAACAAATCCAACAAAGCAGATTGGTCTACTGTTTGCTTCAGTTTTGCTTCAGGAATAAAAGTTTCCAAAGTAGACGGATATTTTTATATGCTTCGAAAACTTATATTGCTAATGCAGACGGCACTACAGTGTTCTTCGGGAAAAAAAAATTTCTAAAGCAGGCAGATATTTCGGTCTACTTTGAATTCTTATATTGTTGAAGCAGACGACACTGGAGTCTGCTTCGGGAATAAAAGTTTCAAACGAAAACGAATATTTCTGTCTTCTTCGAAAACTTATAACGCTGAAGCAGACGGCTCTGCAGTCTGCTTGGGAATAAAAGTTTCCAAAGCATACAAATATTTCATTATGCTTCAAAAACTTATATTGCTGAAGCCGATGACACTGCAATCTTCTTGGGGAATAAACCTAACAAAGCAAACTTTTATGCCTTCTGCTTCAGTTTTTCTTTGGTACTAAATGTTTCCAAAGCAGACGGATATTTAATTCTGCTTCGAAAACTTATATTATTGAAGCAGACGCCACTGCAGTCTGCTTCGGGAATAAATGTTTCCAAAGAAGATGGATATTTCAGTCTGCTTCAAAAAATAATCTTGTTGAAGTAGACAGCACTGCAGTCTGCTTTGAAAATAAAAGTTTCCAACGCAGACGGATATTTCTGTCTGCTTCGACAACATATATTGCTGAAGCAGACGGCACTACAGTCTACTTCGGGAATAAAAGTTTCCAAAGCAGACGCATATTTCAGTATGCTTCAAAAACTTATATCGTTCAAGCAAACAACACTACAGTTTGCTTCAGGAATAAAAGTTTCCAAAGCATACAGATATTTTAGCCTGCTTCGAAAACTTATATTGTTGAAGCATACGACACTGCAGTCTGCTTCGGGAAAAAAAGTTTCCAAAGCAGACGAATATTTCTGTCTGATTCGAAAACTTATATTGCTGAAGGAGATGACAATGCAGTCTGCTTCGGGAATAAAAGTTTCCAGCGCAGACGGATATTTCTGTCTGCTTCGAAAACTTATATTGCTGAAGCAGACAACACTATAGTCTGCTAGGGAATAAAAGTTTGCAAAGCATACAAATATTTCAGTATGCTTCAAAATCTTGTATTGCTGAAGCAGATAACATTGTAGTGTTCTTCGGGAATAAATCTAACAAAGCAGACTGGTCTGCCGTCTGCTTCAGTTTTGCTTCAAGAATAAAAGTTTCCAAAGCAGACAGAAATTTCAGTCTGCTTCGAAAACTTATATTGCTGAAGCAGACGACACTGTAGTCTGCTTCGGGAATAAAAGTTTCCAAAGAAGACGGATATTTCATTTGGCTTTGAAAACTTATATTGCAGAAGCAGACGACACTACAGTCTGCTTTGGGAATAGAAGTTTCCAACGCAGATGAATATTTCTGTCTACCTCAAAAACTTATATTGCTGAAGCAGACGACATTGTAGTCTGCTTCGGGAATAAATCTAACAAAGCAGACTAGTTTGCCGTCTACTTCAGTTTTGCTTCGAGAATAAAAGTTTCCAAAGCAAACGAATATATCAGTTTGCTTCGAAAAACTTATATTGCTGAAGGAGACGACACTGCAGTCTGCTTTGGGAATAAAAGTTTCCAAAGCAGACGGATATTTCAGTATGCTTGGAAAACTTATATTGCTGAAGCAGACGACACTGCAATTTTATGCGGGAATAAAAGTTTCCAAAGCAGACGGATATTTCAGTTTGCTTCGAAAACTCATATGGCACTGCACTCTGCTTCGGGAATAATAGTTTCCAAAGCAGACAGATATTTCAGTCTGCTTCGAAAACTTATATTGTTGAAGCAGACGACACTGCAATCTGCTTTGGGAATAAAAGTTTCCAAAGCAGACGGATATTTCACTATGCTTCGAAAACTTATATTGCTGAAGCAGACAGTAATATAAGTTTCCAAAGTAGACTCACCGTAGTCTACTTCGGGAATAAAAGTTTCCAAAGTAGACAAATAATTTTAGTATTAAGGAAATATTTTGGGTTAGTTTTAGGTATTTTCACAAAAAATAAAGTATTTGTTAAATACTATATTGTTATTTTGTATTATATATAGAGGTGATGGTGAGAGAGATTATAAAAGTGGGTATTGATATTAGGGCGACTTAGGAAATGAGGTAACTTTTAAGTTTTTATTAGAGAAATAAGTAACTTTAATTTTTATTAGAGAAATAAATAACTTTAAGTTTTTATTTTGAGAAAGAGGTAACTTTTCTCTCTCTAATTTTTTTTGACCACTATACCCTTGACGAGTTTGTGGGTAGTTCGACATTACCCAACTTTCATGAAGCAAAACTCATGTATTTCCATTGTATTTCTATGTTTTTTGCGAGTATTAAACATTACAAACATTTTTATCATAAATATGTACGATATTCAAGTTTATAGGTAATATTAGTTGGGTGTATGGACGAGTATGAAAACATATATTAGGACTATATTTTATAAAAAAAATACCCCAAATTCTTGTTAATCAGAACAATTTAATTTAATAGAATGACCCTATTTTTATAAATTTCAAATATATAAAACTTGGTGGTCAATGAACGTGTATTAGTCGAGTAAATGGAACATTTGGTTCAAGAAATGTGTAAGAATATGTGTTAGAATGTGAGTAAGTAATGAATTGGTAGTTTTGGCGGGTAATGAAAAGAAACAAAAAAATTTGGGTATTTTTGAGTTTGGCGGGAAATGAAACTGACAAAAGTTTCTTATTATGCCAAATTTAATAGTGAGTTTAATGGGCCAAATCTAACGGGTCCAGTAATGCGAATGTTATGCTTTGACCCAATAAAATGGCCCTCAAATTTTGGCGGAAAAGAGCGTTTATTACCATGTAGTTATAAAATAATTAAGGTAAATAAACAGTTTTTGTGGCCATTGTTAATCTCGTGCGTTTGGTAAAGCGAAAAGTCTGTCAAACCCTAAAATCATTGAGAGAGATTAATCTCGAAGATAAAGGGAAGAAATTGGAGGAAAAGTATGGACGGTGTGCAGGTAAGTTTGCACAACGACTCTGTACACCTGTTATATCCTTGTTATTTAGGAACGAAATCTTGAAATTTTTTTGTTTTCGTGTGAAGCTGATACATTGTTGTGGTTATGGTGGGTCGGTGGATAGTGTATGCAAACGGAGAGTTGGATTTCAAGATTGACAAGTTAAGGATGGGTAGGGCTATTGATTACTCACCCTTTCAATGCGTGGCTGAACTAAAGGAGGGGACTGCTAAGTTATACGGCTTTGAGGAGACTGTAGCTTCGGTTGAATTATCTTATTGGGATGAGAATTCGGCTATTGAGCTGAACACAAACTTATATTTCAGAAATTTTTTCTCCCTACATCAAACGAACAAGTCATTGAACTTGTTTGTCTCGTTAAAGAAATTGTTGGCGATGAATTGGTGATTTTGAGAACGAAAGAGGCTACGGGTACGGTAAGTTACAGGGTTAGCAGTTTTGTTCCAGTTTTACTGTCGACCTTTTGTAGGGAGAAGGAGAAGTGTACAGTTAATGATATAGACACTGGCGTCTCTTGTGGCGGACAGTTGATAAACGTTTTTGAAGGTGGGTTAGATGATTGTCCTTAATTTGCCTTTGATGAAACAACTTTAAAGCACATAAAGTATCTAGAAGATGCTCTTCTTATGTCTGCTTCAAAAGATGTGATGGTTGATGGTAAAGAAGGTAATGGGCATGATAATGTCGTTGATAAACGATATGATGAGGTTTTTGATAAGAGTAATGATGGTAAGGATGGTAAAGGAGATGACGATGATGCAGATGATGACGATACTGGTAAGGGACATAATCATTCTGAACAGGAAGATAAAAATGAGAAAAATTACGACGATGAGGAACATAAGGAAGGAAAGGAGGATGAGAGAAAATGAGGAAGATAAGGATGAAAAAGTTAAGGAAGATATGCAAGACGAGGAAGATGAGGAGGATGAGGAGGATGAGGAAGATGAGAAAGATGAGGAAGATGAGGAGAAGGAAGGTAATGAAGATGAGCAAGGTAATGAAGATACCGAAGAGGACAGAAGTGAGGATTCCTCAATGAACCAAGTAAGGAGAGTAGTACAGAGGAAACATATGAGAGCGATGAGGATTAAGATTATGACTATTGGAATGAATTCGTTTTAAATGGCGACAATGGAGAGGAGGATAATGATTAGGTGCCTACTAACTTAGATTTTGGTGTACACCCTGTGAGTTCAACTTTTGATCACGATATCTACGACGATGACCATTTCCTTTATAATTCTACCTCAAGAGTTACAGTTGGGGTTCCGGAAGCAGGTGAATCCGATGGAGTCGTGTTTGTGACACCTCCAAAAGAAAACAGGAGAAGCCGTAAAGACTTAGATGACGGTGATGACGAAGATGGTGATTTTTTGGATCCTTATCCCGATCGTGTGGGGGTGGATGATGTTGTTAGGCCTGATAATGGAGGAAGTAGTTTACAAAAAGGCATTAAAATGACAAAAAATATTTGGATACGAGGATCCCCCACCTATGTTTGATGATATGGCTAGTAGTACATACAATGTCAAATAAAATTTAGGTTTCAGTAAGGAGGATGGAGATATAAAGTTGCACAGAATATTTGGAAGCAAGGAACAATTTAAAATTGCGTGTGCAGTATATGCAATCAAGGAGATATTCAGGTTTCGGTACCATAGGCATGCGAAGCATTACACTAATGCAAGATGTTATGATGTAGGTTGCCAATGGAGGATCATGGCAAGGCATCTCGGGGATTCAGAGATGTATCAAGTGAGGAAACCAAATCTGGTTCATACATGCTCATCAGAAATAAGAGGGCAGTACAAAAAACATGCAACATCGAAGGTAGTAGCTACACTTTTGAGATCAAAGTATGAGTGTCACATAGTTGGTCCACGGGCAATGGAATTGCCTGAGATCCTTCACACCGAATTTAAGTTTACATCAACTTATTGGAAGTGCTGGAAAGCAAAAGAGTTGGCTATTGCGGCAGCTTAAGGATCAGAGGAGGAATCGTACAAGATGCTGCCACTATACTTTTATGTGTTAAAGTATGCTAATCCTAGGACAATATGCGATATTGAAACTGAAGTGGATGAGGAGAAGAAGAAAATATTTAAGTATAGAGGGATGGCATCATTTACGAAAGGTTATTGTTGTCAATGGACTCATATGTTTGGCAAGTACAAGAGTGTCCTCCTCTCGGCTAGTGGAAAAGATGCAGATATGAGGATTTTCCAAATTGCTTTTGTTGTGGTGGACAACAAGAACAACAATTCTTGGTCATGGTTTTTTAAACATCTGCAATGCATCATTGAAGACAGTAGGCAGCTAACTTTGATTCTTGATAGATGTGGATCGTTATATAGCGCTGAAGAAAAATGGTTTCGTCTTGCACACCATGGTGCATGCCTTGAACACCTGAAAAGGAATGTCAAGGCAAGATTCAAAATGTATAACAAGAAGGAAATGGTAAAAAAAAGCTGTGGAAGCTTTTACTGTGTCAGAGTTTAAGAAGATTTATGCTGAAATTAAGAATGTCGACAAACGGTGTTAGGAATATCTTGAGTCCTCTTGCTCACTGGACGCGGTCTCATTCCCTGGGGAATAGGTACAATCTTATATCTTCAAACATAGTTGAGTCTCTGAACAATGCTCTTCTTCCAGCAAGGGAAAATCCAATTGGAGCTTTATTTGAATTTATCCAGCGGATGATAAGTAGGTGGTTGGAGAGCAAACATTGTACGATACGGAATCTGGGCAGAGAAACTCCAGATGAAGTTGAAAAAGTGCTTATGGCACAACTGGAGCTTTCAGGGGGTTACTCAGTGGTACCGCTTGATACTTAGGATTTTGAGGTCACATCCACGGCAAGTGGATATGCTTTTCATGTTAGCCTAGAGAAGCGTACTTGTTCTTGCCATGAGTTCCAGACGTTAGGAATACCATGTCGCCATGCAATTGCATCAACCATATTTCAAAGCATGGGTCACAGGGAGTTTTTAACAGATTTATTAAAAACACCTAAGTGGGGTGACATTGTGCGTATCATTACGCTACCTGTACCTAACCCCAATGATTTGGATATACCAGCAGTGGTGAAGGATGATGACGACATTGAACCACCGAAGACAAGAAGACCGTGTGGGAGGCCTCCAGAAAAGAGAAAGGCTTCTGTAGGAGAGATACGGGTATGAATTTTTGTTTGTACGTATGAAGAAATTTTTTTTGTCTATTTTAATGCATAAAATTACATTTGGGAAATTAGGAGGGGCATACGAAGAAGCATAAGGTGAACAAGTGTGGAAGGTTTCGCCAAAGTAGACACAACAAAGTGACATGCAAAGCTCCTTTGCCCTGATAAGAGTTAGTTAGCAGGTGATAATTGTGTGGAACAACCTTTTTGTGATAACTTAGTGTACACCAACCACTTCTTTTTTTAACAAGTGTACACCTAAGCTGAACTGCATGGAAGGTGATAAGTGGGTATGATGGGTGTAATTAGGCTGTACACCAACCACATCTCTAATTTATATATGTATGTATGGAGAGAACTTAATTTTTTGATTAACTATTTTACACTTTCGGAGTACCGGTATAGTATGGTGTACGCCTGAACTGCAAATGGAAAACCGAGTGCACACCTAGTGTGTACAACACAGTGTACACTCTTAAGCTATTATACCTACTTTTAGGACTTCTACTCTTCTGGTGTATGCCTTATGCTGCACACTTTTGTTGCGCTCAGGTGTACGACTTATGTTGTACAATAAGATATACGATAAGGTGTACGATAAGGTGTACACGTAACATTTATAAGGAATACCCAGTGCACACCCAGCGTGTACACCGTGCGTAGGTGTGCACACGATTAATTTCGTTACTTGCGTATTTAATATTCGTCCAAAAAAACCCAACACGCATCCAGATAGAAGTCTATACATTGAAAGTAAAAACAAATGTTAAGCAAATAACGCAAAGTAGCACATGCTGTAAAGTTAAAGTCAAACATGTCACACACTTCTTGTGCCGAACGAAATAGTTTTCACTTGTTGCAAAATGGTGCAAAAGCAAAGTCAAGGTGAACGCAATCTGGAAACTGGACAACTTCATCCTCTGACCACTTGAAGAGATACCAGTACCTACCTTCCTCTGAATTGTAAAACCACGCAAGATCGATTTTGATTCGCTCACATATGTGATTCAACCTTAATGAGTCAAGCGGCGCAAATTTCTCGGCGTACATCTTAAATGTGGTGCTTGACTGGACTGTGTTACCAAAACAAGCATGAAACATACCTAAAGCAAGAGTAGATGCTTCCTTGAACGGTACGTTGTGTTCAAGCAAGCGGATGACATTATATATGTCTCTACCGTCCATTGCGAGGCGCAGAGCTTCATAGTAGACGACCCAAGGATTAAGTTCTTCTACGCATTTGTCAAAGAAACACCACCATTTACCATATTCCTGAATATGTCTCCCATGCATACAAACTTCGATTAGATTGCAGGTACGCAAGACTTCCTCTCTGTGCATGAGCAGATAAGATCGCTTGCCCGCTAGCAAAAACGGACGTAGATCCGTTACCGATTCATCGCCGATGAGAGCGATTATTTTTAGTAAGATATCATCGGGCAAGTTTGGTGGAGGTGACATATTGCGCCGGTAGGGTTGCAACTGACAAATAAATATGAAGAAGATCAATTGGAAACGAGATCAAAGACAAACAACAACTCATGTCTGAAGGATTTCAGAAAGAAAGAGATTTGATTAAGGAAAGGCTTTACTGTGTCTTATAATGTAGTTGCGGAAGACGAAGAGAACTTGCCCTCGCTTGTTCACAATAAAAGTAAACTTTAAAGTAAGGTAGTTGGTACAATTAAAAGTTAAACTGAAATGGGGTATCATAAATGTCCACAATAAAAATCCTTATATTGGATCGTTGTGAGTAGGAGGAAATTGCGTTCATTAAATAGTAACGTTAAAGCTAATACCACAATATTGGTATTATATGGTTAATATGTATAATATCGGATGGTGTACACCATATTGTGCATACTATACCGTCGTACTCACATGATTCTGCGTACACCTAACGTAAAAAACGAACTTTGAAAGAAGGTCTCGCTAAGACATTAAGCGGTTTTAATAGATGAACAATTATAGAACACCACATACATAACATGCAGTATGGTACAACATACAATCATTGCAAAATGCAGCAAATCTTTCATTGTGGAAAAATAAACATTCGGGTTTGGGGAATGGCATTGATTCCTCCTTGGGGAATTTGAAGTACCGCCAATTTGATGTATTGTTCCTTAGGCGGTATAGGTCTATATTCCTTCTCAATACCTGACACATTTGAACAAGGATGTCAGAAGTTAAGGGTGCGTGAGTGTCTTTATATAGCTTGAAAGCTCGCGTTCCCCCATTTACATCGCCTCTGCAGCAACAGTAGATACCTTGCGCTAGCGTTGGGTATGGATGGAGCGGGACAATTGATTCTAAAAGGGGCAGACTCGCGTTGACATTGGAATATTCAGTTGCAAGTTGCAAAGCTTCTAAGTAGTTGCTTCGGAGTTACCGGCTAGAAGGCAGTTTTCAAAAAATCTCCTACAACAACCCCCTTCCCTTATATCAGCCAGTTCATTAGCAATTGTAGAAAAATTGCACTGACTCAGAACAATGTAACTATGAACGATATCGCAAGACCATTTCCCCGCAACAATGAAAGGTCCAAGTAGCCACCACGTCTCTTCACCAACTTTCTCGATGATTTTAGCAAGTATATCGTCTGGAAGGTTAGTAGACGACATTTTTCTGTGTTTACAATATTGTGTTGTGTTGGTAAAGGTCAGTAGACAACTTATATAATGGAATATATGTGGGTTGGTTGTGGGATGGTTTATTTCCGTATTTAATGTTCCCCATTAAAGTGGTAGAAATCTTGTTACGATTTCCGAGGAAACCTTTTATAATAGTATAAATCGTGTCCTGAGTTACAAGGAAACAATTTAGTACAAAAGATATGTTGTTGCCATTTACAAGCAAACCATTTAATGTGGTATAAATCTTGTTGCGATTTACAAGCAAACATTTGACCTATATTCATATTTGCTGTCCCTAAATGTAGACAACTATTCCCAACCATATTACTCAAGGAATATCTGTTATGATTCGCAGGATATTGTGTTTATTAAATATATCTTTATATTGTATCGGTACGAGACGAATATATGTCATGATTTGAAGGATATTGTTTTCATTAAATACTTAGGTAAAATTTCGTGCCATGCTATTCCTATTATATCTTGAATATATATAACATATGTTGGTGTACATTTTACTACGCGCACTGTACAGGCGTACACCTCTCATGAACCCGCGTACACATTACGAAAATATACGAACTTCAGGACGATCATAGTTGATTAACAACATAACATCACATTTATCAAAGGAGGAAATAAAATATCTCTTGCAGTTCGAAATAAAATGCAGTCGTTACAAAAGGGCTCATCATACAGGACGCAATCTATAACACATTTGGGCCATTGAACAACTTGGTCATCGGGAAATCAGAAACGATCGCATATGCCAGATGGTTGGAACCACCCCAATTCTGACTTCAAACGACCACATGCATCACGGATATGTTGGGAGTTTAGTGGGGGCGTGGTTCTCAGAATACATTTGAAAAAAACGGATAGCTGAAGAAGGATTCTCTAGGCAAACATGGAAGATCCCTAACACAAGAATGAACCCCATGTGGAATGGTAGATTCTCTTTAAGGAGGTTGGTGGCTCCAGCTACGTCGGCACCCTCAGTTGCTAGTCGTAGAGACTCGTAGTACAAAGCTGTTTGGTTACGAGCCAGAAAACATTTCTCGAAGACCACATGTGCGGAGGACTACATCTGTGTGGACAATGTTGTAACTCCGTTTACCCGCGAGAACAAACGGCTTGAGGTAAATAGCGGATTGTTCACCAACATCAATTATTATTTTGCGTACGATGTCATCTGGCAAATCTGGTAGTGGATACATATTTTCTGGGTAAATTTTGTTCGATAAGAGTTTGAGGTGGATCGCTTTTATAACTATTTAAAAGCGCATGAAAATGGGTGGGGTGTGCAAGCTAGGTCACAATTTAATGAACTTTAATGAGAGGAAAAGCGCATGAAAATGGGTTGGTGTACAAGCTAGGGTACAATTTAATGAACTTTAATGTGAGGGTGTTGGCACAATTTGAAAAGAGAGTAAAATGCGCTAAAATATTTTGAAATTTAAAGTTAGTAAATTTTGACAACTAGCCAACGAAAAAAGACTTCGTTTGTCAATATCTTCTTAAATAACATCAAATTTCTCTCTCGAAAACTAAAGTTATTAAATGTAAACAACTATCGTCAATAAATATATCTATATATTTACTTGACAAGTATCGGCATCATATGATTTGGGGGATATTGTCTTCATTGAATACGGAAATATTCTTAGTTCATGTAACAGTAAATATACGAATAATTTAAAAGATTTAGCTAAGATATTTTAATAAACATGACATATGACATAATTCTTAAACATCAAAATCATAAAAATAATTAAGCATGATATTTAACATGAGAAAAAAAATGGAACATTTCTTATGTTTCCATCATCCGCAAAACATTAAAAATTAAAAAAAAACACATGCAAATGGATAAGACAAGGGGTTGCAGAAAGAGTTATACTTGGGTGATGCGGTTCTCTAGTTTGGGTTATCCAAACTGTCCTCTCTAATTTTTGACCAATCTAGGTCAGGGACGTCGATGGCTTCACGTTTTGCCCAAACATCAATATTCGCTTCAACCTTGGAATTCTCCAGCGCAAAACTATTGTGGATCAGGGCTTGCATGATGTCCATCGCTTCCTGTTTGGCCGCAAGACGTTGGAACTCGATCATCGCCTCATTTTGCTTGAATTTAGCCTGCATGTGGTCTCGCACCTTGGCTAGAAAGGCTCAGTACTTAGCCGGAGTTACGAAGCCACCGACCGAAGAGTATGGTTTGAGAGATTTGTTTGTAGAGATAGCAAAATATGAATTTAGTTGTTGTTTACCGTATATAAAGATGGAAAAAAACAGTTAATGTCGTTGAACTACTACGTAATTAGTGACAGTTACTGCTAAACGTGGAACGTGGCAATTAAACCGTAATTGTTGACGTGTCCACTTGTGTGTGCGGTGTACGCTACATTAGTGTACAATATATGGCGTACAATAGTAAACCGTACACCACATTTATTGTGTACAGTATATGGCGTACAATATTGCCCTATTTAATGTTTCCCCATTAAATGGGGGTAGATATATAGTTGCGATTTACAAGAAAAGCTTTTATTGTTCTTTGTCAAATCAATCGCTACAAATGTTATGTAAATATGACAATTACATCAAATTTAGGTTGATAACATTTATAGCACCTAAAACTAAACATTAATATTGAAAAATCGAATGATTTTTTAAATGAGGCAATTGCTATTAATGTAGTCATTAAAATCATTTCCAAGTGTAAGAAGCAGTTGACAGCGTGGAACCACTACATAATTTGTGACAGTTACTTCCAAACGTGGAACGTGGCATTGAAACCGTAATCGCTGACGTGTTTATTTGTATGTATGGTACGCTTCATTGGTTTCAAGTATATGGCATACAATGAGGCTAGTTTGGTGTGCAGTAATCCACCTAGAAGATCTAAGCGTACACAGAATTTATGCAGCGTACAAGATTAAAGCGTACAAGATCAAAGCGTACACCAAATTAATTTCAATAATAAAAAGAACATGACAACTACAGAACACAACATACGTAAAATCCAGTCTGGTACAATGAACAGTCAATGCAAATTGGTGCTAATATTTCCTTGTGAAAATATTCGCATTCGAGTTTGGGGTAAGGCACAAATTCCTCCTTGGGGAATTTGAAGCTATGCAAAAAAGTATGACCATAGCTTGGCCGATATAGGTCTATATCGCTTCTCAAAACCCAATACATCTGAAGAAGGATGTCGGAGGTTAACGATGCGTGATTGTCTTCGTACAACATGAAAAATCGTGTTGCCCCGCTTACATCGCCTATACAAAAACAGAAGATACCTTGCGCTAGCGTTGCGTGTGGATGCAGTGGGACAATTGATTCTAGAAGGGGAATAATCACGTAGAGGTCGGCATGTTGAGTTGCAAGTCGCAAAGCTTCTAAGTAGATTGCTTGTGAGTTACCCGCTGCAAGAAATTTTTCAAAAAAGTTCACGTACCGACTCCCTTTCCTTATATGAGCCCAACATAGGCAATTGTAGATAAGTTGCACTTCCTCAGAACGGTGTAACTACGAACGATATCATTAGACCGTTTTCCCGCCACCATGAAAGTTCCAAGTCGCCACCACTGTATTTCACCAACTTTCTCTATGATCTTCGCAAGTACATCGTCTGGAAGGTCAGGAGAAGGCATTTTTTGTGGTCAAGAATCGTTTGTAAGTTAATGGAACTAAATGTTGTAAATATATGTCAAAAAAGAAGTCGATTGGTTCTTCATGTGTTTATTGCCGTATTTAATGTTCCCCCTTAAATGGGGTAGATATCTTGTTTCTATTTAAAAGCAAAGTTTGTAAGAAGTCAATAAATGAAACGATTGCTATTACTGTAGTCAATAAAATCATTGACAAGTGTGAGAAGAAGTTTGTAAATTTCAATGGCAATCCCACAAATCCCTTTTGATGTTTTTAAAGTTATCATTGGTCTTGTGGCTAAGCAGAATTTTCTTCATCTTGGTCCATTTATACGAGCCAGGAAACAAGGTTACAACCTTGTACACACATATACCGTTCTGAGAAAGTGCAACCTCTACGCGGTTTGCAATGACCCAAGTCATATTTTTCCCCTTGGAAAGTACCGCGCATTCTTTGAAAAATGTCTTTGTAAAGGTAATACTCAAGCAATCTTCGTCGAGGGGTTACGTCTAGCAACGGAAGGCAGTGATCTTCAACGAGGCATACAAATTTTCACAGCTAATATCCCACATCACGAGGAATCTACATTAGCGTTAGGCGCTTTCGCCGTCTGTCTTGGGGATGCAATCACAGGAAGCCAAGCTTTTCAATGGTATGCTAAGCATCACGCAGATTTCGGATCAGAGATTTTCATGCAACAAATTGAGGAGGTATTTTATCTCATAAAATGCTTCAATCCCCTGTACAATGACACGTATGAAAAGACGTTCTTCTTTCCAGACGACGATCATTTATCGCTACCACCATATGCAACTGCGACCTTTATTTGTTTGCACGTGATATTTGCAGGATGCTTTAAGAACCTTTGTTGATTTATAGCCTATTCCTTATATGCTACCTTTGATCACGTGTATGAATTTCAAGAGAAAATTAAGTTTTTCTTGTGTTTGTTTTTAGAAAGTTTGTATGAGTCTAAAATATATATCTTCAAAATGCAGAATGTACAATGTACAATTTAACCGGTGGAGGTGAAATTCAAAGACATTAACTCCTTGATAAAAATTTTATTGTTGACGAGGAGGGTGATAGTTAACGTGAATTAAATCTACCAATAAATTGTTACTATCGCCTTTCCACTTGTTGTGGGCAAGTGTAGTATAAATAAGATCCAAATATGTGACTTCTTAAGCAAAAAAAAAGATGGAAGTGAGAGAAGGATTAGGAAGTAGACGTAAGAGCAAGACGGGTCAACTAATGGTGGTATGTGAATGTGATTTGCCAGCTAAGATTAGACAAGCTTGGTCGAACAAGAATCCTAGGCGTCGATTCTACGGATGTGAGAGATATAATGTAGGTTGCTTCCTTGTAAAATGGTTTGTAGTTGTTTTTAGGATCTCTTATTTTCACATTTTCATCTTACAATGTATTCTTATTGTTAGCATGAAGATAAATGCAAACTCTTTCATTGGTTCGATGAGGGAGATTCTTTCGGATGGCAAAAGGCAGCAGTTATTGAAGCAAGAGAAGAACAACGAGATTGCTCAATTGAAGCGGATGGTAGCCGAACTCTGAAATGAGTTAGGGAAAAAGGCAGAAGCTGAAGAAGAAAGCATCGACCGATTTCTTCGTCTATAAGTTAGTCACCTTAAATTATAATGGTGTACACCCTGAATAATAAAGGTTTATTCCCTGAATCACAATGACGTACACCTTCAAACCATCTGACATGGTGTACGTAACATAATGTACACTTTGAATTATACTGGTGAACATCTTGAATTATAATGGTTTACATCTTCAATCATAGTGGTGTATACTTTCAAATATAATATTTGTCACATTGTATTATATTGGTTTAAATCTTCAACTATACAGGTGTACAATTTGCATTAGAAAGGTGTACAATGACGTACACCTTCAAACCAATTGACAAGGTGTGCGTAAAAAGGTGTACACTTTGAATTATAGTTGTGTACAACCTGAATTATATTAGTGGACACCTTCAGTTATAGGGGGTACACGTTCAAATATAGAAGTGTACACCTTCAATCATATCGGTGTACACGTTGTCTTATATTGGTGTACACCTTGCAATATAATATCGTACACCATCAATTATTTTTTCGTCCACGCTGGATATATAATTGATGAACAAGAAAGCATCGCATACTACATTTCAATAACTTCAATAAAACACATGCCCAAAGGAGTAATCAAAAGTACAGACACACATCGTGTGCGGTTCGAAAAAGTACACACGCATTACAATTGGCATTGTCCTGGTATACATTGCAGACGTACGCGCATTGAGGGAACTTGACCACAAAATCGTTCAGAAACCTAAAGGACGACGTGTACGTTGACATATTATCTGTTGAGAACAAACACAGTTCCCACCTCAAACGAGAACACGCACGGCCTATCTGCTCTGAGTTTGATGGGATGTGGTTCTCAGCATACATTTTAAAATAATGACTAGATAAAGAATGATTCCCTAGGCAACAATGAAAGATACCTAACACAAGAACGGAGCCCTCGTCGAACGGTATGTTATCATCCAGGATTTTGGCAGCTCCAATTACGTTGCAACCGTGAGTTGCAAGGCGTAGAGATTCGTAGTAGAAAACACTTGTGTTTCAAGAAACCAAACATTTCTCGAAGAGGATCCGCCAATCGGATTCTGGATGAGTGGGGAAAACATTGTAACAAACTTCCTACCAACCACATTTACTTAACACTTCTTTGGTTTGGACAAGTCGATAGTTGTGCTTACCCGCGAGAACAAACGGTTGTAGGTCCTGGACAAAATTCTCACCCACAATCACTATGATTTTATGCAAAATCTCTTCTGGTAAATCGGGCATCATTGCCATTTTTTGCTTCTCTAATCAAATTACTTTAGATAAACGACTGAATTGACAGAAAGTTCTGGTTGTGTCTTTAAATAGATAGCGAAATGAGTTTCGTGTATAAAATAGGTGGCGTTAAAGGTGGTGAAATAATTGTCTTTAATGCCATGCACATTGACTTTTTAATGCAGCCAAAATTTCACCAGTCACGATTTAGTGCAATTACTTACCACCGCCCTCGTCTTCTCATGTATTAAATACACACTCATTTACTACCATTAATAAAGAAAACTTACTCGTAAACAGTAATTGACGACCATTTACTACAATTACTTACCACCTCACCTCTTATATCATATCTTTACCACACGTAAACAATAATTTACTACGCTTCATAAATATATCTTACACCTAAACAATTACTTACCAGATACTTTGTCCTCTCATCATTAACTACACATTCCTTTACTCACCATCACTAACTCATTCATTTAGTCACCAAGAATTTATAATTAACACTTTAATATAACGTACATACTTCTTCTAAAGGGCCTCTTAAACCTGTTATACAAGGCCAATTTTGTTTCTGGGATTGCGAAGCCATGTTTTTCTTTGATGACATTTAAGCATTATGTACGAATAGGTGTACACCATATACCGTACAATAGGCTCTGAGAGGTGTACACCAATATTTTTTTTAACTATTTATATGGATTAGCTCCGTGCAACGTCGTCATGGAAAGTTCTTCATTACATTATTTAATTGGAAAACAAAATACTCCCAACAACAATTCTTTAATTAGGTGTTATTTTAACTAACAAACAATGGTACAACCTTGCTGAAAACAATAGAGTTAAACATCAGCATAAACTAAAATAAATTATTAACAATTTTCGCATTACCCACGAACTCAACATAGCAATCCATTGCATATTTCTTCCGGAAATCGTCCACATGTTCGTCGGTTGTCTCACCCATCTCAAGTACACCTTTACTTGCAGCATGCATCTCCAAAAACTTGGCAGCACACGGTCCACAATCACCTGTTATGAGATTTTGGTAAATTCCTTTTGTCCTCGTCCAGGTGAACGGTTTCATTGTCAAGGAAACAGTCACTGCTGGAGGCAGATACCTCTTCATCACCCAAGGCAACGTATGCAGAACAGGTTCCATGTACACTTCAACATCTTTAGGATCGGTGTTGACAATAAAGGCATCTAAAATCTCAACCTCTCTAAGTTGCAGTTTAATAACCAGGCCAACCCAGTGCTTCTCCTTCCAATTCATCGGCATGTACACCACCTCCATGTCTCTTGGAAACTCAATTTTCATGTTTGCGTATTTACGCTTCCCCAGCAAGTAGGTCTTGACGTTATTTCCCAAATCAAAATTGGCCTTGTCAGTGCACGCTTTGAATGAAGGGTATCTTGTGAGGAGAAGAGTAATCAAGTTGGTATCCACCATTGATGCGTTTCCAAACCTGATAAAATTATTTCGCCACCTCCATATCATTTCCATAATAACTTGCATGTGCTGCAGTGTACGTGAAAAGGAGATCGAGTTACAGGAAAAACAGAAGATGGCGTACACTTTGTGGAAACTTTTAACAGTGGTGTACACGGATAAAGGGAAAAATTAAAATGGTGTACAAGGATAAAAGATAATACCTCAATGCTGACCCACTGTTTTAAAAAAACTGATTGTTGACTTGGTGGCCGGTGACGAGCGTGAATGACCAGTGTTTGACAAGGACGATAAATTCTAATTGTGTAGTATATGTCACAGAGAGCTTGGAATATATTAAATAAGTATGTAAACTCACTACTCCAATGAGTTTTCTAGGATGTGAGCAAATGTATTGAATTCGTCTTCGTCAATCGTAGCGAGCGTCTCGTAATCTGCTTTCTTGTTTCTTTTGAATAACTCCTTCATCCATTTGTCAAGTGTAAAGACACCACCTAGCATCTGAGACAATTTTGGTATGCGCTTTCCACCAGCTCTTTTCGTCTTTGGAATCGGTGTCTGGCATTCTTTGGAATCAGACCCTGTTTCCCTCTGCATGGAAGAGAAAGTTAGCAATAACCACACTTTAGATTTAGAAATCATATGCGGGTTTAGTACAGAACCTCTACATCCTGAGGACTGACATATGAGAGCGTATAAGAACTAACCATCAACTGCATGTTTTTTGGTCATGTGGCTCGCTGGTCATTTCGTTGCCCGTGTCCAAAACATCTGTTTCATCCCCAACCTCACCTTTCACCTGAGCAACGTGAACAAAAACATTTAAAGCAGCTATACTGATCCACGTGTACACGAATGATTTTTTAACGGTACACCTAATGTTGACGACAAACTATAACTAATGGAACCTTTTCTTCTGTGATCCTCTGAGCGTTGGAACAACTAACATCTTGAGTTTCAGCTGCGTCATAAAACTTTTCGTAAGAAGACAGAACCTAACCTCAGGTGGTTGTAGACCAAATGATGTATGCATGAAAATCCGATAACTGTAAAAATGAAGCAGGTAAAAATAGCATTATAACCTCTTCTTCAGTACCCATTCGCTTGACTGCCTTAATAACAGGTTGTCCACCATCCGCTGGTGCCTAAGAAAAACAAAGGCAAACAATCTAATTGGTGTACAGAATTGGGATGTAAGCTGTACGGTACAAACGATACTTTCAACGACCGTACATCTCTTGTTCACGACACATTATATGAAAAATAAACCTCTTCGCCTATGTTCCTATCGACTTCTGTACCCCCTGCATGTTCTTCAGTATGACCATTTTCTTTCACCTACGACAACAAAAATTATTTTATATTTATGTACACAAACTGTACAAACCCTCAAACAGGTGTACACGTACTCGTTGTACACATTATTGCAGTGGCAAAACATTGTACAACCGTACACCTCATGGACAAAACACATTGTACGAGATGATACCTCTTTGGATGTGTCCCTATCGTTTTTTGAGCCCTCCCTTTCTGTTCTTCAGCATCACCATCTTCTTCCACCTGCCACAACAAAATAGAATTTTATATTTTCGTACACAAACTGTAAAAACCGCGAAATAATGGTACACCTTTGGGGTGTACGCATTATCGCCAAACATCATACAACCGTAAACCTCATGTACACGACAACCTATAGTAGACCATACATCTTCGTTTGTGTCCCCTTCGCTTGTGTCCCCTCCGCTTTCTGAAGCAATTCTATCTTCTTCATCATCAACAACTTCTTCCACCTACCACAAATTAATTATATTTTATTTTTCCGAGTATACACACCAAAAAACAGGTGTACACCTAATTTTGAATCCGCATTAAGCTCCTTTTGTACACTCTGTACGACAGTATACTACAGTATACGTAACATACACACTAAATTACCTAGAGATGTACATCATCTTTCTCTGCAGTCACATCGATATCTAGAGCATGGATATTTTGTTCATCAGCTACATACTCTTCCACCTAACAAAAAGATAAATTTATTTCACATTTACACACAACATTCGTACACCAACCGTAGACCAACTGAAACATGTAATATTACCTCTTTCTCTTTAGGCATGTTTCCCAAACTCCCTCTTCCTTGCCGAGATCCTTCTGAGAAATTATCTTCCCCCATCATCTCATCATCGTCGTCTTCGGATCCACCGATTCTTTTTTTTTTTATCTTTGGTATCACTACAATCTACAACACCCTTGCTCTTCCTTGTCTCCGAATTTTCCTCCCTTTTCTTGCGCTTCTGGCCTTTTTGGTGTGGAGGTTGATCCTCCTTTATGATGGCAATTATATCAGCGATGAGCTCAACCTCGAGGGTGGACAGGATTCCAGGCATCCACTCAATCATCCACTCCTTGAATTTATGAAATTTAGTTTCACGTACACCAGACTTAGGTTGAGCCCTAGAAGCAGGTCTAGTTGGAGGCATAAGTGAAGATTGGGTGGATGAAGTAGATGGAGCACATTTCTGTTGACGCGGTCTAAGTGTATGTGTAGATGCAGTCACAGAAACAGGCTTATCAGCTGAGACCACACGACGTGGTCTTCTTCCTCCATCTAAGGGCTTTGNTGGGGGGGGGGGGTGGCTTGGCCTCTGTCGGCTGTTCCACACCAATTTCTCCTACTCCACCTGAAAAATCAGCAGGTACAAATTTGTGTCCCTGCCGCATCAGTCCCAACAACTTTGAGACTTCCTCGTCCTCAACCTCGTCTACCTAGTGCTCACCATTGACAAACACATCAAATTGCATAGTTAACTGAATAAAATAAGCAAACCAGAGCAAATCTTACTTCTCGTTATGAGCACAATCTTAAAATGTAGGGTGTACAGGACTGATGAGAAAGAAGTTAGAAGTCAGCATGCATCAGAAGTTACCTGGAGATCTGACTCAACTTCTAGTATTTCCTGAAGAAGCAAGTTGGCAGTTGCAGATTTGCTAGCTCAGGGGTCTTCTTTTAAGGCTACCTCTAGAATGGTGGTTTGTTTGTCTGCTTCTGGAACCTTTTGAAGCAGAAGAGGGATGCATTCGAAAGCCATCAATTGGAGTGCTAGAGGGAAACGATAACAGACCATCGTTTGTTGTTTCGGCCTCTTGCGTAAATCTGCCAATGGATCTTTAACCTCTTCAGATATGGGTGCAAGACCAAAACGAGACAACGTTCTCTCAAAACTTTCTCTTCCCCAAGGATACTCCATGAAGAACTGTTGGTCAACGAGCATCTCAACATATTCAGTAGTGACTCTCAAGTGTTTGTGGTTGCACATCAGAACACCGTCAACAATTGCGATAAGCGCTAGAGGTAACCTCTTCCACTCTGTCAATTTCAGATCGTGGAGCATTGCAAGAACTTCATCAACCGTCACTTCTTTTCTTGAACCAAACAGAGCAGGCCACATCGTGGGTGGTGATTGAGAGTCGGAATCGGTGGGTGTGAGAGGTTTGAGACCACATTTTAAACATGTAATCCTACCATATTCACGAAGAGAGAACCGTAGGGTATGAGAGCCGAACAGAGTCCACATCTCGTACTTCTTCTTCGTCACCAGTTGCCGACACAGGAGGGCGTGAATGAGTTTGGTGGAGTTGTTGCAACGGGAAACAGGCAACCGGAACAATGTACCAAATTGAGAACCCATAACCATCTGGAGTTCGTCGTGGCCCTTCAAGGTCGACGCAATGGACCCAATGGACCCAATGACAGCGGCCTTCTAATAGATGTTCAATCGGGCCTTCTGGATAGCATCTGCTGCGAATTAGCCTCTCCGGAAGCCTACCGGAGTTCCTAGAGGTGGACGCCCCCATATCTGCAGTAAAATCGGCTTAAACATGCATAACACAGTTCAAGAGATGTACTGAAACTGATTATATGAATCGAACCCAGTTGCATGCCCAGAAATCTAAACCCTAAAGGAATTCCGACTCATTTGGAAGAAAATACATTACCTTCTCTTCCAGCGGTTCCTCCACTAGCCGTTGCTCCTCTGACACGAGTTCCGATTTCCTCCATCGCTCAATTCCTCGATCTGAGATTGCAATCCGAATAGTTATTTTGACGATTTCTGGGCAAATTTGTTTTTCAGTTCTCTGAGAACGAACAAAGTTTCGTTCGTCCGAAAATTGGAAAGATAGGAGAAATGTATACATATAGGTAACCGCAAATGTATACATTTGTATGAAAAGTTTCGTATTTTCTCCGTATAATTTTATAAATTTTTTTTAATCATTTACGAAAATATAATGGCAGTTTCATGAATACGAATTACTAGAAGGGTGTGATGGAGAAAATTTTCCTTCTCTTACCTTCTTTTCAAATAAAAACTTGATGTTACCTTCTTTTACTGTAAACACTTTAATTTTTTTTTTCAGTCTTTAAAATTTAAACTTTTCAATCATAATTTAAAACATTAAAAGTCTTAAAAGTCTCCTTAAAGTTCTCACAACTTTTAATGTAGATGTTTTCTTCATTTAACGTTGTTTTTTTAAAGCCAATAAATTGTGGCTTTATTTTTTTTAAAAGTCACAACCCTTTTATTTTACAGTATAAGTTTTAACAACAATCTTTTATTTTAAAGTCCTTACAGCAATAGTATTTATTGTTCTAAACAATCGACCCCGTTGTCAAAATGATCAGTAACTTCAACACACGACTCCTATTTATAGTTATTTTTTAAATAGACTGACAATAATATAGTTATTTTTTAGATAAGTATAATATGTGATAATTATTCCAAATTTTAACAATAATTAATATATATCTCTTTTTGTCTTTTTTGATAACCTATTTTATATATATTAGTTGGTTGATCCGCGTTGTAAATGTACTTAATTGATTCATTTATATTTAATATTTTTTCTATATTCAAGTTTTAAATTTTATTAAATTTGTTACAAATATATTAAAAAAAATATCATACTTTAAATTTATGATTTTAGATTCAAAAAAATGTATTTATTTTAATAACTTGTTATTAAAAAATAATGTACATAAATAAAAATTATCATTTTATAATTGCTACAAATAATTAAAATAATTTTTTTATAAATTAACCAGGTTTTTTAATATTATTTTTTTAAATTAAATTTTTTTACTAAAATTATCCTGCAACGTATAATACATAAACTCACTTCTATATACAATTATAATTATTTATTTTTCAAATAAATGTACTTTTTAGAAAGAATAAGTTAAATAATTAAATTTGATCTTTTGAAAAGTTTTAGATAATTTTTTTATTTGATAATAACTCATTTGATTTAAAATTTTAAGTTTTTATTAATAAATAATTTAATTTATTAAGAAATCCAAAATGGTTTTTGATTTTTTTGTAAGGGATTTTTTCCACATTAAAACTTCGTTTTTAGTATAAATTTACTTTTTTTATTTTATCATTTCATTAAGGATAATTTAAAATTAGCTTAATTATTATTAATGAAATTTTATTTTTTCAATTTAGTAACTATAATTTATATCTTTCTATTATTTATTAAGGATAATTAATTACACACTCATTTTTCTTCGTTAATTCAATAATCGATTTCATAAACAATATGAATTTCGTAATCAATTTCATAAATTCGGTAATCAATTTCAGTTTTAAGTCCGCTTTTAAAATAGGAATCATGACAAATGCAAAACAAAAAAAAAGTTTTTAAATATGAATAATTTTGTTGCAAAAGAAAAATAAAATTAAACAAAAATAAGAGATGAAATAAAATAGTTAAAACTATTATTGTGATCTTATTGGATATCAAATTTTCCTATTCAATTTGATTCATTAGTAAACATTTTATTTTAAATTAATAATAAATAACAATTATTAAATAAAAATATATCAAAAAATTTAATTCAACATTATTATATTTGATTTATTGAACAAAAGTATATAAGTGGTTTAAATTGTAAATATTCTAGTAACCTAAACATGATTTCAATATTTTTGAAAGGTTTTATAGTGTTGTCACATAAGAAATAACATAGGTAAATAAAATTTCAACTCAATCATAGTTTTTAAAATGCTTTTGAAATAATCAATAAGAGATTTCTCTTTTTGAAGAAAACTACTACCCTCATCTTTTTGCAGTTTTTTGTTAATTCATTATAATTATGTATGAAGTAAATTTGACATGTTTCATTAGCACAATGACTTTAACAAAAAAAAATATGATACACCTAAAGAGAAGTGACATGGTATTAAAAAAATGACATAAATAATTTAGATACTATATGATTTTTAGTTGTATCAAATAATAATAATTCAATTGATGTTAATAATTAGAATAAATTTGTAAAATCTATTCTATAAATGTCATTTATTTTGAAAAATAACCCTCTTTCTAAAAATTTTAAGAACTAACTTCTTCCTACAAAAAATTACCAAGCTTCCTTGATAAATTAAACGTTTCATTTTTTAAACATAAGTATAACATATTAAATTTGCTTTAAAAATTAAAAACTTAAAAGTAAAATTTTCATATAATCAAGCAAAAAAGTCTAAATACAATAGATCCAATGATCTTCTTAGGATTAGTTTTTGTCTTAAACTTAAGCTATAGGAAACGTGAATTTTTTTAAAAGATCAAATAAAAAATGAAATATGAGCTTTTCTTTTCTCTTAAAAATGGTGAATTTTGAAGTTTATTGAGACGGGATCATGCAAAGTCAATCATGAAAATTAAGTAAGTTACTATCTAGATTACTAAAATATTTTTTAAAAAATATGATAATATGTATATAAGTCATTATTGAACAAATATATTATTGAAAGAATTTTCTTATCAAAATATACATATTTTATCTTATAGTTGTAATTTTTTAAATTTTATTTTTGTTTACTTAACGAAAATGTTAGTTTTCAAAAATTTTAAAACATTGGTCAACTTTCAAATTACATAGATTTTTTAGGTTACTAAACCAACTCTTTTTTTTAATCTATATATATATTATATGAGAAGTCGCTTGTTGACGTGGCGAGCCCACAGAGTTTGCGGGTGACGTGGTGCAATTCTCGAGTTCGCCGGTTTCTAATTTTTAATTCTAAAAAATAGTTTCCGTTTATGTGGCGTTCTCTGATTGGCTATCTATTATTCTATGCTTTAAAAAATGGCCTACCATTTGTAAAAGGCTATACTAGCTCTACTCAAAATTATAAAATTTATCAAAATGAAAAAAAAATAACTTGTGTTTATCTTAATTCATTCCTTTTTTATTTTTTATTTTTTTTTAAATTATAACCTAAGCTCGCCATAGCACAAAGTCGTTAATAATACTTACTCATGAGTGCCTTATGTGATAATAATAGTAATTGAGTTTATTCATACTAAAAAATGGTCTCAACTCAATATTGGAAAGAAGTGCTTTGAGCAAGATGGATAGGTACACGTTGACGGTGAAGAACATTAGCAATGGTATGCACAATGATGGATACAAATGGAAAAAGTATGGACAAAATAATAATGTTTTTCTCTTTATCTTAATTCAATTATCCAGCTTCATAAATACTAAAATATGAATCTACAGTTTTCATAAATAGTTCAATCTTGTTAAACATAATCATATTGTCAAACTTGCGACGACTATAATATTGTCAAACATCCACCATATCTCCTCTTACAACTGATCATGTCTCGAGTATGTCAACTTAAATACATCTCGAACGGACTGGAAGATATGTGTCAAGGTATTATGGGTTTTAAAACACGTTTCGGTGGCAAGGGATCCAATTATCGGTATTTTTATTTTTAGAATCAATTTTTACAAAAATCGACATGTCCGTGCGGCCACCTAATTATCCTTAGATAATAACAGTCCAATTAGATGTATAATGAAATTTAATTTTCCTGTATAATTACAAATCAATAATCTAGTGTACATAAGAATATTTTCCCACTACATATCCTTTTTGTATTTAATTATCTTTTCTCCAAAATGCTTTTCTGAAGTAGCAAAATGTAAATATCCAAAAAAAAATTCGAAACAGCAGTTGTATATTTTAACTATGTCTATGTATTACAATATATCAATTTTGATGACTAAAATCATATCATCAAAAGTTTTTCAAACTTTAATTTCAAATTTTATCATAAACACAAACTTAAGTGTTAAATATAAACTCAAGGAAATGGGTGGCGGCGTCTAGGGTTTCGCCGCCGTTATGCTTGTGGCGGCCGGCGACATCCGAGACNCGTGAGTCAGAGGAATAATGAGACTCAAGGAAATCAGATCGGGAGGTCTTTATGGTGGGATCTAACAAATTCTGTCTGGGTAAGATCTGGGGCACAAGATTTGGCTCTTAATGGGAAGGATACGCAGATCTACAGAGCAGAAAGGGGAAGGATTCGATTGCTACATTCATTCTCGCGATTCGTGACAGGTTCTTTTGGGGATAATATCTTGTGGGCGATTTGGTGGATGGATCTTTTGATCTTGAATAAGGTAATATGGAGGATTGGAGATCGTTTTGGGAATTGTCAGGGATTGGCATGGGATTTGGCAGTATCAAACCATCGGTATCCTCTTCATTACTGTGGATCTGGTCTTGATTTGGTTGGGATTTTCTTCATCATTCAAAGGAAAGTTGGTGCTAGTATTTATGTGTGGCGCGACAGGTTCCTTCCTCTTCATTCTTTGCCAGTTTCGTTTTTCCTTCTGTGTCTCCTTTATTTCTCTACGAGAGGGTTCAGTTTTTGGATTAGAGCGGACTTGGCAATGGCTCAGATCAGGGCAAACATGGGTAAAGGGGTGGTACGAACGGAGCCTGTGAGGCTGTCCAAGGTCAGTATAGCCAGACGAGTCAAGGAGTTTTCTCTCACTTTGATTGGTCGCTTAATGAATCCTTCGATTCAAAGAATGGAGAATCTGCTCTCGAATCTACCGAAGATATGGCGCTTAGAGGGGAGAGTAGAAGGTGGGGAATTAGGCAATGGTAGATTTCAGTTTAATTTCCAAACCGAGCGTGAATTGCTTGATGTTCTTGCCTACGGACCCTACCACTTCGATGGATGGATGATATCTTTAGTTCGATGGGAGCCGGTGGTTTTATCAACCTACCCATCGGCTATTACTTTCTGGGTTAAACTTCAGGATGTACCACNTCCAAACCGAGCGTGAATTGCTTGATGTTCTTGCCTACGGACCCTACCACTTTGATGGATGGATGATATCTTTAGTTCGATGGGAGCCGGTGGTTTTATCAACCTACCCATCGGCTATTACTTTCTGGGTTAAACTTCAGGATGTACCACTGCATTTGTGGGAGGAAGAGACAGTCCGAGTGGTCGGCAAGGCTATTGGAGAGGTGAAAGAAGTGGACGCGGATACGGGCAGTGTGCTCGTTACGATTGACGGCTTTAAGCCACTGGTTTTTAACATGGTGGTACCTTTTGAGCATGGAGAAGAAATTCATGTTGGGTTGAAGTACGAAAGGCTGACTGGTTATTGCTCTCATTGCTTGCTGCTCACGCATGACGTTTCCGAGTGCNTAAGCCACTGGTTTTTAACATGGTGGTACCTTTTGAGCATGGAGAAGAAATTTATGTTGGGTTGAAGTACGAAAGGCTGAGTGGTTATTGCTCTCATTGCTTGCTGCTCACGCATGACGTCTCCGTGTGCCGGAGTTAATTGTGAATGGTGAGCAGCTGCATCGGGGTCAGGAAGCAGAGCAGTTGCCGCTAGCAACATCTCGTGAAGCTGCGGCTGGTCGGGTCAGGTTGCCTGTCAAAAGGGCTCTCGATATGGAGCTAGTGGAGAGTTTGGAACGGAAGACACAGTACGGTGAGGGTCGGTCTACTTCGGCTGCTGGCTCATCCTCTTTAAATCGTGCTTCTTATGCGGACCAAGTGAAAAAACGGGAAGGTTATGGTAGTGGGAACCGGGTTTACAGAGGTAGGAATAACAAGGGTGGTCATAATCGGCTGCCTTCAAAGGATCAGAGGTCCCAGGAACACAATTACGTTCCGAAACGGCGCAACACTGCGTGGCCGTTGCCTTTGTATGCAAACAAATCTGGCCCGCAGGAGGAGCCAAAGCCTGTGACTGAGAATCCGGCTCCGGAAGCTCTGGATCAGGCTGCGGACAAGGATGTAGCTGAGGCGGAAGCCGCTGGCGGACTAAAGGTGGGGATAGACATGGAGGCTGGCCTTATGGACGAGGATGACTTGTTAATGGAGGAGGGTGAGATAACTCTTGGAGATTCTCAGGGGGTGATCAGTGGTTTTGTATCTCCTCCTAAGTTGGCTGATAATGCTCAAACTGGTATAAGGACAGGGGAGGATGAAGTTTTTAACGATAATCAGATGAGTAGTAAGGCTACAGATGAGGCAAATGATAATGATGAGGCAAATGTTCATGTTAACACAGGGGAATCAGAGGCTCCTCATGAACCGGATACAGGTATTGGTTTAGATAATAATGCTAACGTATCGGACTTAGTGGATTTAACTGTTGGGTTGAAGGGTATTGTTTTAGATAATAAGGTTAAAGGATTGGTTAGAGGTATTAAAAGTCCTGGAAAATTTAAAGGCATGAGCTCTCGTAAATTGAACAGATTGGTTGTGGGTCATTCTAGACAGAATTTTTGAAAAAAAGGAAAAACTACTCAAGGGGCTGTGAATCTTAAATCGGGTGTGTTTCGTGGTGCAGGATCATCACAAATGGGGATTGAGTCCAAGGGAGGTACGAAAGGTTTGGTGCTTTCCAAGACAACGAAGAAAGGAATGGTGGCTCCCCTGAATCCACCGGCTAATGCGTGAAGATCTTAAGTTGGAATTGTCAAGGCTTGGGAAGCGACTTGACGGGGGATACCTTAAGAGATCTTTGGAATAAGTTCAAGCCTGATATTGTATTTTTATCAGAGACTAAACAATCTTTTTTACATTTGAAAAAATTTCAATTGCAATTTGGTTTTAATAATTTGTACACGGTTGAACCTTTAGGTTTAAGTGGTGGTTTGGCGATTCTTTATAATAATGAAATAAAGTTAGATATTTTATTTTCTAGTGATCGNAGATATTTTATTTTCTAGTAATCGTATTATCGACGTCGATGCTTCTATTTATGGTTATAAGGTTTCAATTTCTTTCATCTATGGGGAACCGGTAGCGGCAAATCGGAATTTAGTTTGGGATAAATTAAAGGAGATTGGCGATACAAGAAATAAGCCTTGGTTGATGATCGGAGATCTAAACGAATTAACGGGTAATCATGAGAAGAAAGGGGGTAAAATGCGGCCTGCGGTCTCTTTTGTTCCCTTTATCAATATGCTAAGTAATTGTGGAATGACGGAATTCCCGTGCGCGGGAGGCCACTTTTCATGGAAAGGCACGCGGAACAAACAAAAAGTACGTTGCAAGTTGGATAGAGCGGTAGGAAACGAGGATTTGCATGTAGTTTTTGGGCTTTCGAAGGTCGAATATTTGGCCAGGATCGGTTCGGATCACNGGGTAAAATGCGGCCTGCGGTCTCTTTTGTTCCCTTTATCAATATGCTAAGTCATTGTGGAATGACGGAATTCCCGTGCGCGGGAGACCACTTTTTATGGAAAGGCACGCGGAACAAACAAAAAGTACGTTGCAAGTTGGATAGAGCGGTAGGAAACGAGGATTGGCATGTAGTTTTTGGACTTTCGAAGGTCGAATATTTGGCCAGGATCGGTTCGGATCACCGTCCGATCTTGTTAAAATTTCATTACAAAAATGAGAAGTTTTCCAAAAGCTTCCGTTTCGACAAACGGTGGATCGGAAAGGATGGGTTCTCAGAGGTTGTGGAAAATGGATGGAGGCGAACCAAGAATTTTCGGGAACCATCTTTTATTGGAAAAATTCAGAATTGTCGAAATTCGATTTCCTGGTGACGGAAAAATAATGTCNATAATGTACCATCAGGCAAGGAAAATTTAGAAGCTCTCAAGGTTAAGTTGGAGGAAGCTCAAGAGGATGACACGGTTCCCCAAGAGGTCATTGTGGATATCAAAAAGAAATTGTTGGATGCTTACAAAGATGAGGAAATTTACTGGAAGCAAAAAAGTAGAACTCTATGGTTGAGGGAGGGCGACAAGAATACGAAATTTTTCCACGCTTCTACAAAACAACGCCGGGCGCGAAATCGAATCACGGGATTGTTTAATTCTCAAGGGGACTGGGAGGAGTCTCCAGAGCGTATGGAGAATATAGCGGTGGAGTATTTTAATGAGTTATTTGAACCTTCGATCACGGGGGATTTTAATCGGGTTCTTGAAAATGTGCAGCCAGTCATCACAGATCGTATGAATCAGATATTGGTTAGGGATGTAACGGAGTCAGAGGTGCGAAATGCTCTTTTTGCGATGCATCTGGAAAAGGCACCAGGGCCTGACANATGAATCAGATATTGGTTAGGGATGTAACGGAGTCAGAGGTGCGAAATGCTCATTTTGCGATGCATCCGGAAAAGGCACCAGGGCCTGACGGAATGACGGCTTTGTTCTTCNGGGGGATTTTGAGAGAGGACCTCGTTAAATTGGTTAAGGACTTTTTTAGTTTTAAATGTTTTGACCCTCGGCTAAATGAGACCAATATTTGTCTCATTCCGAAGACGGATCAACCTAAGCGAATGACGGATCTTCGCCCAATAAGTTTATGTAATGTGGGTTACAAAATCATCTCAAAAATATTGTGCCTTAGATTGAAGAAGTTCTTACCGTCTGTCATCTCTGAGACACAATCGGCTTTTGTGTCTGGACGGTTAATTACAGATAATATTTTGATTGCTCAGGAGATGTTCCATGGTTTACGTACAAATCATAAGTGTCGGTATGAGTTTATGGCAATAAAGACGGATATGAGCAAGGCCTATGATCGGCTCGAGTGGCCCTTTTTGGAAGCGGTGATGCAAAAATTAGGATTTGATCCTATGTGGATTTCCTGGTTAATGTGGTGTGTACGATTGTNTCGGTATGAGTTTATGGCAATAAAGACGGATATGAGCAAGGCCTATGATCGGGTCGAGTGGCCCTTTTTGGAAGCGGTGATGCAAAAATTAGGATTTGATCCTATGTGGATTTCCTGGTTAATGTGGTGTGTACGATTGTTGTCTTATAGAGTTCTTTTTAATGGTCGGCCAACGGGGAACATTACACCCCAAAGGGGCTTAAGGCAGGGAGATCCCTTATCGCCGTATCTTTTCATATTGTGCACAGAGGTTCTGATTGCGAATATTAGACGCAAAGAAATGGATAATGCTTTAACTGGAGTTAAAATTGCTCAACGAAGTCCCGCGATTACTCATCTATTATTTGCTGATGACAGCCTTTTTTCTGCAAGGCGGAGGATTCGCAATGCCAGGCCATTTTGGATGTTCTTCAGGATTATGGGGTAGCATCCGACCAAGTAATAAATTTTGCTAAATCATCCGTTATGTTTGGGCAGAATGTTACAGATCAGACTAAGTCTCAGCTAAAAGCCAAATTGGGTATTTCGACGGAAGGGGGCATGGGAAATTATTTGGGTATTCCAGAAAGTTTAGGCGGACCAAAAAGCCAGATTTTTAAGTTTGTTAAAGAAAGGTTAGGTGCCAGAGTTAATGGATGGTCTTCTAAGTTTCTATCTAAAGGAGGGAAGGAAATT
>OVAN01000838.1:0-49523 GCA_900406275.1 Anastatica hierochuntica | reverse complement strand
GGTACGTGGGCATCGTTTCTATTTTTTTATCAATTAATTTCTTAAAACTTTATATACGGTCTAAAAAAGTGGAATAACCGATATGAAATCTTTATTATCTAAAGAAACGAACACAACAAAGGTTCCAAACCTCTTTGACCATCATACTATGTAAGTGAACGATGCAACTATGCATTAAATCAATATTTTTATTTTTTTGAAATTTTTCTCAAAATCAGTGAGTTAACCCCTACGAAAATATAGAGTATTTTGGTAAATGCTCTATATATTGGGGTTTATACTCTTTAGTGTTTTTTAAAATTTTCTAACCACATTCTAAATATATATTAATGTATTCTAAACTTTCTGTCATGGTACGTGGGCATCGTTTCTTTTTTTTATCAATTAATTTCTTAAAACTTTCTATACGGCTCAAGTAAGTGGAGTAACCGATATAAAATCTCTATTGTCTAAAGAAACGGAGACAACCAAGGTTCTAAACCTCTTTGACCATCATCCTTTGTAAGTGAACGATGCAACTAAGCATTAAAATAAGATTGTCATTTTTTTAATTTTTCTCAAAATCGGTGATTTAACCCCTACGAAAATATAGAGTGTTTTGGTAAAAGCTCTATATACTGAAGTTTATACTTTTTGGTGTTTTATAAAAGTTTCTAACCACATTCTAAAAATATATTAATGTATTATAATCTTTCTTTCATGGTACGTGGGCATCGTTTCTATTTTTTATCAATTAATTTCTTAAAACTTCATATACGGCCTAAATAAGTGGTGTAACCGATATAAAATCTCTATTATCTAAAGAAATTGAGACAACAAAGGTTCTAAACCTCTTTGACCATCATCCTATGTAAGTGAATGATGCAACTATGCATTAAAACAAGATTGTCATTTCTTTGAATTTTTCTTAAAATCAGTGGGTTAACCCCTACGAAAATGTAGAGTTTTTTGGTAAATGTTTTATAAACTTAAATTTATACTCTTTAGTATTTTGTAAAAAAAATTAACCACATTCTATATTTATATTAATCTATGTTAAAAAAAAATTCATGGTAAATGGGCATTGTTTCTATTTTTTTATCAATTAATTTTTTAAAACTTCATATAAGTTGATATATATATATATATATNTTGCATCACTAAGTTTAGCCTCTTTAATGTTGTGTAAAAAAAACCTAATCACATTCTAAATTTCTTTTAATGTATGCTAAACTTATTTTCATAGTTTATGTGCATCGTATTAACGAGTGATTTATTAAAACTACATATTTCACCTATATCAATACACTAACCTCTATGAAATTTATATTTTATGTAGAAACGGGAACAACTATGGTCCCAAACCTCTTAATCTTCAACCTATGTCAGTATTAGAAGCAGCTATGCATTGAAACAAAAGTATCATATTTTTCTAATTTATCTTAAAATATGTGGGTTAACCTTTACGAAAAAATTATTTTTTTCCGAAAAATGAAATATATATGTTGCATCACTAAGTTTAGCCTCTTTAATGTTATGTAAAAATACATAACCACATTCTAAATTTCTTTTAATGTATGTTTAACTTATTTTCATAGTATATGGGCATCGTATTAACGAATGATTTAATAAAACTACATACATATTTCACCTAAATCAATGGACTAACCCATATAAAATTTATATTTTATGTAGAAACGGGAACAACTAAGGTCTCAAATTTCTTTAATCTTTAACCTATGTAAGTATTAGATGCAGGTATGCATTAAAACCAAAATATCATTTTTTCTAATTTATCTTAAAATATGTGGATAACCTCTATCCGTTTGGTTAAACTCTATTCGTTTTTTCCGAAAAATGAAATATATATGTTTCATCTTCTTTAATATTGTGTAAAAAATACCTAATCACATTCTAAATTTAGTATATATATGAACATTTAAGAATCACATTTGAAGCCTCAACATTAAACATAATAAAACAAGACTATGATCATTAAACACTCAAATCATATAGCAGTAGTCAAATAAAACAATCAGCATTATAGTAAATAACAATAACTCAACATAATAACAACGTAATAGTCTCACATTATATTATAATAAAACCCAAATTCGAAAAGCACACAAACACACCAATACGTTTTGCTTGTGAAAGGAGTCAAACTCAACTTCACAAGTCATTTATTCATGAAAATTAAAAACAGAAAGCTCGAAAAATAGTTTTTTTATTATCATAAAGAAGAATTCTGCTAGATTCCCTCGTCCTTCTCGTCCTCACTGTTGCAGCTGCTGTTGCTGCTGCTCCAGCCACACTTCAAGGTCGATCTCGGCGACCCACAGTACTTGCCAACCTTCTCGAACGTCTGATACATCACTGTCCCACTCTCTTCTCCTAGAGACTCGAACGTCCTCTCTCTGCATCCATAGCCTTCCAAGTCCACGGTCATCTCCGGCTTGTATGCGTTTGCACCAATGCTCGAGTGCACGGCTACAGAGAATTGCTTTGGCTCGAAGCAAGACAGAACCCTTGTCACCAGCTGACTCAGGTCGATAGTGGTGAAGTCGTAACCCACGGCTTCAAAGCTAGCGTAGCTGAACCCGTCTTCAGGGGTCACATGGATAGTGGAGATTGCATCTCCTTCAATGGAGTTCATAGAGTAGCCACAGGGCTCGAACTCAAAGTCGCAGATTTGGGACTTGGGAAGGATCTTTCTGATTCCAGAGTTGTCGGTCATTGATCCATTCTTGTCGGATTCATCCTTGTAGAAAACAGAGGCTTTCTCTCTGTCTAGACCAGTCATGCACATCTCGAGAGTGTAGACATTGCTGTTACAGTTGTTAGGAGCATGGGCAGAGGCGGCGTAGACATGCCATTTCTTAGTCTCATCGTCGTTGCCCATCAAGTATGCAACGCTGTTCAAGCCCAGCTTAGAAAAGTGACCATCAAGAACAGAGACTTCTTCAGAGAAGCTGCGGTGAGGGAAAGGCTGACCTCCCGGGCAGAGGAAGGAGCCGCGAGTGTACTTCACAGACTTGACACTCAGAGAGAGCTCACCGGCAAGCTTAAGAAGCGGTGGGATAGAGAGGAGGAGCTTAGTAGTACCACAAGTCTTGATGATGACTTTGTAAGGGTAGACAAAGAAGCTGGACTCAGAGAGGACGTAAGAGTCCAATTGATCGTTCGAGAGAGATGAAACGATCGTGCACGCAGCAGGAGTGAGGATTTCGTCAAGCTGGGACTTGGTCAGAGCACGGAGACCCAATCCCTTAGAGTCTTGGAAGATGCTTGGCTCAAAGAAAGATACCTCGAGCCGCTTCTCATAACCTTCGAAACCGATTGCAGATAAGGCCATTTCGCCTTGTAGTGTGGGAGACAGGACTTGTTGTAGGAGAGAACGATTGGATTCGGGAACCAGCAGAAACGGAGCTTTGCAAAAAGAAAATTATAAAACTGGAAATGAAAGGAAGCTATAACTATAAGTAAAGATTCGGTGCACGCTACAACTCAGGATGGCCTCTTCGCGCACTGCAACAAGAAAGAAAAACATAGTTCAACAACGGTTACAAACAAGATTGAACAAAATCTGAAGATATAAAGCCAGAGGAGGAAACTAACGTTAGAGTAAGCAGAGGATTTGAACTTCTTGATTCCACCGTTTGGACGAACGTCTTCAATGCTGTAACCGAGGGGAGCTTCGTAAAAGGAGGAACTACTACTGCTAGACTTCTTTTTACCACCTTTCGATTCCATCATAATCTCATTCACGCTCTTCTGTGATTCAAAACCAAATCAAAAGAAAGGTTACAGAAACAAACAGAGACCAAGTACAGAAATTAAGAACTCAAAAACAATGTTTTAATTATCAGAACATGAGTAATTCAAAACCTTAAGAACTATTCAATAAGTTGAAAGTTTCAAATCAAATTCATCCAACATAGATTACAACCTAAGAACCAAAACTAAGACGAACAGAGACCAAGTATGCAAATTAAGAACTCAACAACAATGTTTTAATTCTCAGAACATGAGCAATTCATAACCTTAAGAACTATTCAATAAGCTGAAAGTTTCAAATCTCATTCATCCAACAAAAGATTACAACAACCTTAGAACCTAAACTAATACGATTTATGATCAATCTATGTAAACACAACATCAATCAAGAGACCTAAGTCCTTCGTTTCAGATACGAATCAACCAAATCATTCAAGTGAAATATCGATCTCGATCAAAATAATGAATCTCTAATACAAAATCGAAGGAAGATCATGAGAAATACTTACATGAATTTGAAAATGGAAATAGATCGTGACTTATATACTCCTTTCTTTACTCCAGATATCAAACAAACTCTCAAACCTGAAAATCAAAATCAAAATACAAATCCAGAATTCAAAAACATCATCTCCAAGCAAAAACATCAATTAAGAACGAAAAGAAGAGAAATTGAGCTACAACGATTCAAAGAAACTCACCAGAGATCGATAAGAATTAAGAAATCGCAAAGACTTTTGAACAATTTCTGAGAAAAAGTAAACCCTAATTTGAGAGATCGATGATAACAATGATGATTTTAGTAATGATGAGGCAATGAGATGCGTTCGTGAAGAAGAAAAGATTATGCAGAGAGAGTCTCTTTATATAAGGACTTTTAGGGTTAGTCCCTTTCGTAAAATTACTTATTTACCCTTAGCGTTCGCTCTTCCTGAACCGTCCGTTATTTTTTTATTTACCAAAATTGCCATTTACGAGTTTTAAATTTTTATTAAAATAAACCTTTAACGTAAATCTCAATTCCTGACCACAGAAAAAAATAGCAACAGTTTAAAAAAATAATAACTAATTTAATTTTTTCCGTTTTAAAATTGTGTCAGGAATAATTATCTAATTATGAAAATTGTTTTTTTAATATGTTTGGAAAATAATCTTACAACATTGTTAGATTGGCTGACACGTTATTAGAAAAAAATCGAGGAAAGAGATTTGTCTGAACCAATTAAAATATAACACGTGGAAAAGATACGTGTAGATAACTAAAACAAAGGTGAGCTGTCAACGTAAGAGTGGGGCCCAAAGAATCAAATTCTTATACTTATTTTCTCAACTGCTTCACTAAATGACAAAAAGAACCCTCCCCGTGACTCACTCATGACTCATTTTCCTCAAATAAAAAAAAAACTATATACTATACGATTAAATTATAATACACTATGGTGTTAAAAGTTAAACCAATAATCTTGGATTATATATCATGTACTTACTATGCTAGTCTATAGTCAAAAATGGAGTGTTTTTTTAAGTATCTAATCGTGATTAGGTTCTTTCTTTTTTGACCCAAAAAATTAGATTTTTTTCCAATTTTCATTGCTTTTATATTTTCAAATTCAAACCAATATACACGATGAAGTATATAATAAGCACGTTTTGTTATTCATAAACATCTAAAAACATTACAAAAATTACTATAATTTACCTTTTGCAGTAATGGAGTCTCTATGTAGACATTGGTGAAGCATATATACCTTCCCTACATAGAAATTGCATTAAGCTTATGATAAGAAATTCCTCCAACTTGACAAGAAATGACGAAGAAAAAAGAAGAATATATTCCCATAATAATATAGATAAGGATGAGGAAAAGAAAATTCTTTTTTTTTCCTAAGTAGAACTCAAATTCGATTGTCTGGTTATTGCAAACCGGTTTTCCTAAGGTTTAACCGGTTTGACAATATTTGTCTTGAGGGAGTCGAGATTTTTTGATGGTGAAATAAATTATATTGAGTTTACATATAGTCCCAAATTTTTACTCAAATATTTTGAGACATGGAGAAATAAATTGACTAAATCGTGTCCAACAAATTCATTTAACTTAAAATAGTATAGAAACTCAAATGAAATACAAATTTATATTTTTTATTAGGAAAATATTTGCACAATGGGCATCGATCTATATTGTCAATGAAGCTGGCATTACTTGATCCTGCTCCTAGAGGTTAGTCTATAAGTGGGACTTATTCATCAACTCGAAATTGTTGCTTTTGGTTTAACTCACATTCGCGGTTTCTCTATTGTTTTCAGTCGATAGAGAGGGCAAAATTTGCCATCATTGATAAAGAAGTGAGGCCAAAGATCTTAGGAAATGAGCTGAGGAAGCTGTACCAATGGATGCCAAGGACCATTAGGTTATCAATCTCTCAGCTAAACCAAACCGGTTAGAGAAAATATCAATTGATACTCAAGTTTCTTTGTATTTGAAGTTTTTTTGCTATGTACGTTTCCGTTGGTTTCTCTCTATGTCCAAAGCTTTCGTAAGTCAATATTGGTTTAACTCTTTCTTTTTTAGATAAACAAAACATGTTAGTATTATCTTTTTTCATTCGCAATTTATCGATTAATTAACGTACAAGAGAAAGCAATCCACAAGAGTGTTCATTCATCTAAGTATCTAACATGAGAAATGTTTACGAGTAGACCATTTTGATAACGATTTAAATAAGACTTCGTTGATAAACCGTAAGAGTTATTGTATTGCATTATATATATTTTGTCCAACCATCATAGTCAACAACATGATTTGTTGATAGTATTATAAAAAATTTTAAAATATATGAGACCGTTTGCTTATACAATAATTTTCAACAGCTATATAAAATTTATTAAATAATATCTTAACCAAAGACTTTACATTCGTAACGTATGATTAAAACACAACTTCACAAGCAAATAAACAACAAACACAAAACGAAGAAAGTCAACCCACACCATGACGTCTAAAAATGTGAAAAAAATGTAAAACAAACGTAAACAATAATTTATCGGCGATCAACATTTCCGGTAACAAGATAACCAATGCCGTGACGTCTCGCCGGAAAAACCATAAACAAAAGGCTACACATAACACCAATAGCCACCGGAACAATGTCCAAAACATGTTTTGTTTCTTCCTCCGGCGACGGGTAAAAACAATCCGTCACATACTTATCTCTCAAAGCAACCGCTCCAAACACTAAAACGGATAAGGTAGCATGGATCCAGTCAACGACCCGCATCCGAAATTTGGCTAAATCGGGTAAACCAAACCCGGACGGGTCAGGATAATCAATGATCCACATGCCTTTGAACGTGACAAAACCGAAGTAAACGTTTCCATCTTCAGCTGTGACGCTATCGGTGAAGCAGCTGATGAAGCAAGACGCGGCTAATAAGTAAAGGAGAATAGCGGTTAGAAACCGCGTTGCATGGTCGCAAACGCCGTTTGATGTGAAAACTGGCGTTAGGAGTTGAAACGCAAGGAGTGTTCCTGTTGGTAAGAGGTTTGATAGATTTGCTGCTGATGTTAACGTGTTTGACATGGCTCGTTGAGACATTGACATTTGTCTTTTGAGCACAACGGGTCGTGTCTTTGACGGTGGCTGATCGGAAAAATCATCTAGCTCCGGTGTCGGAATGTGTTGGTTTCTTAGACGTAGGGCAGACATTTTTTCAAAAAGGGTTTTTAAAAGATTATGTATGGATGATGTTGGTGATGATAATAATGATGATGTTGTTTTATAGATGTTAATACATATAGAAACAGCTAATCATCACAACTAATGTTACGCATAATGCATATAGTCTAAATAATATACGTAATGTAAATATATCTCCACTTTTTTAAAATGTCGTGAGAGGCCTTTTAAGGCCTTCAAAAGTAGAGACCATAAGGCCCAACAAGGCCCACATTTTTAAATACCCAAATCTATAATCCAATACTAAACCAAACATTAACCCAATAATAATTTTGTGTGAGAGTGAAAACAAAAAAAAAAAGCAAGTCACATCTAAATTACAAAGAATGTTACAGAGTAACTTTTGCAATATCCTTAAACAAGTAAAAGATCATCAATCAGAGCTTTGTCTCTTAACTAAATTCCAACAATCATCTATACCAAAACACAAACTTCACACGCAATTATCACAAATCTCAAAGAGGAATACAAATGATAATCTGTCAAGTCGTAGTATCAGTGATCTTAGGAGTTAAATTTGGAGATACTCAACTCAATCGTCGTAGTAATCTTCATTTGGCTCTTTGTTATAGCCTTTGGATGGTCATAGGGTCCTTTAGGCTGGACAATACCGAGCGAAATCTTTCCGTTGGAGACACGATCAGCGGGACAGAGTATCACGGTTGCGGTTAATCTTCTCTTTACATTCATCATAGCTCAAGCTTTCTTGTCTCTTCTTTGCTGGTTGGATCACAGTGATGACAGTCTTTGTGTATTTCCTTTTGCCTGAAACTAAAGGAGTGCCAATAGAAGAGATGACATTGTTATGGAGTAAACATTGGTTCTGGAGAAAAGTCTTACCTTCAACAACAACAACAAATCTTGAAGAAACTGAGAGCAACAATGAGAAACCATAACACTTATCTCTAAAAGAGAAAGAACATATCTTATATATATAATCTGATGCTGTAAGGATTAGTTCTTTTTGTCAAAATACAAAGACTCCATCACAGAGTTGGAATCTTGAGTTTTTGGTTGGAGCATCATTCTTCTTGAGGTTAAACAAACAATTGTTTCCCTCTCTCTTTCTCAGGATTCTTCAACATCTGCAGATGATGGTTTCAAGTTTCATTAAGTCTTCATTGTAGATTAATCTAAGCAAGGAGCTAGTTCTTTCCCAGAAAACATGGAATCGTAACAGAGCTCGGAGGCGGAGAAGTTAAGCAACCAGAACCGGCGTAATCTCCGGCGAAAATCTCAATTCCTTTAAAACCTCCGATCTGCCAAATCAAAATCAAATTCTTCAAAACATTGGAGACAGCGGAAGAAGCTTACCGGCGAGCTAGAGGTTGAGACTTCAGAGGAGGAGGAGATGGCTGGAAGTCGCCGGCGGAGAGGATTGAGACTTCGATTGGAGAAGAATCTCTAGCTTGCTTCGTTGTAGATCTCTTCGATTATTATTTTTCTTTCAACAATTCAGTTTTTGCTTTCAGGTGTTGATTTTTGGGTTTAATTTGACCGGCCCAAAATGTTTATTTGGCCCAACTTATTTTAAAAAGCCCGTATAAAAATACGGTCTAAAATACACGGTTTATACTCGGTTTATACGCGGTTAGCGCGCAAATCGAGGTGGATTTTATGTCGGTTTACGTGGCAGAACGGGGTCCGTTTCCCGTCCAAACGGGATCCGTTGCGTTGACCCGTGTCCGTTTTGGGTTGACCCGTGTATAACACGTGTTTGACAAATTATGAAACAACTTATTGATTTAGAGTGAGCTTAATGTCATCAAAGCCCTCATGCCCCAATGGATAAGAGGCTGATCTACGAAATAAGAGTTCCTGGGTTCGATTTCCAGTCAAGTTGTTTTATATTTTTTTCCCGAAACTTTATTTCCTAACCCTCTAGATCATTTAGAAGTTTCTCTCTTCTTCTCCGGCCATTTGAATTTATAAATTTTATTATGACAAACATTTTGGATCTTGATTTATACAAGAAAACTAATTGAAGTTTCTTCTTTTCATTCACCACCAAACCATTGCTTTTGAAATAACACAATGGCTAAGTTTGAGACATACATAAAGCATGAGAACAGATACATATATGTATGTGTTTCTTCATCTTACGCAGATGAGTATTAAAGAGAGACAACAACTAGAGACATTGAAGCTTATGTAAGACTTCTTTTGCAGTAAAAGAGTTTACAAATACAAACAAGACCCAACACTAACAAGCATAAATACTCTGTAACCCTATGTATATATAAAGATCAAAAAACATATAAGTTTTTAAAAGAATATGCCCAAAAGACTTTTAAATCAATCGATCCGGGGTTACCTTCGTCTCTCTTTAGAGACCAAAATTGCACATCTGCACAAACTCCATTTCGTTATCGACATATTTAGTCCATAGAGACTTGTATTGGTTCATTGCAATGTCAAGCCATGGTTTCATGTTTCCATTGTAATGAATCACTGCTGCGTTTCTTATCTCATCCATGCTCACTCCCGGGTTGTATCCTAACCCAAGTACATGCCATGATTTGTCCAACGATTTCGTCTTTGAATAGAATGTTATCAATCCTGGAGGTAGAGTACCCAATTTCCAGAGAGTTCTGTCTTCATTCTGCTCGGAGAAGGAAACAAAAAACAGGATCAATAAAAGATAATGAGACACATAACGTAAGTAATGACGATGGACATACCAAGTTCTGCCAGTAATGGTATTGATCGGTGCATTTCTCTCGCCTCCAAGCATTGAGATCGAATATATTCATTCCAAAGGCCCATGCACAAGCACTGGGGTTAAAGCTCTCTTTGATCAAAGGATGAGTGAAGTTAAGGTATTGACCATATCGATGAAAAGAGCCGAAGCATGTCTCAACAGCTCCATTCACCTTTCCATCCAAATTGATCTTCCATAAGCCAGTCACGTCTTTCTGCACCACAACATCATCGTCCAAGAACAAGATCTTATTCAGCTTCGGATACATCTCTGGTAAGTAAAACCTGAGATGGTTCAACATCGAGAGATATTTTGGGTTCTTGAATTTGATGTTATTGGCATCTTTAGTTGCGTTCTCAGCTTGATTCTCAAAGTAAAACTTTTGCAACTTGGCAGACTCGAGCTGCCTCAAGACCGGCGCATAAGAAGAGTTCAAGAACTTGAAATCCTCCGCAGCCTTGATCTCAACATGAGCACCACGATCCAAAGGACGCATCTTAAACCAAACCTTCATGGCTGCGAGATTCATTCGATCAGTCACCACATGAAAGACATGCTTCCATGGCTCCTGAGCGTTCATCACAACCGATCTCACCACAACCGACACAGCAATCACATTGTCAGAGAAAATCGCATAGTGGTAAAGACTCGGATCCTCTGCGGCTGGATCAGGTGGAGCATCCTTGTACTTGTCAGGATTTGAAATCCTCTCTCCAACAAGCCTCATAGCCAAACAATGAAGACTCTTAGGCACCGACTTAGCTGAAATCAAGCTAGCAACAGCGCCGTTTTTCTTCGCCTTTGTCAACTGTTCTTGAACAGCAAAGATTGTATCTTTAAGCTTCTGGATTTTAAGCTGTGTATCGTAACTCTCTTTAGACTCAACAATCATCATCCTCGCCATCTTCACCTTATCTTTAACTTCTTTCTCGAGCTGCCTAAACGTATCTTCCTCAATAGCATTACCATCTTCAGAGACAAGAGATTTCAAACCAGGTTTAGACTGCAATTCAGAGAAGTTAATAGCTAGATCTTCAAAAAGCTTAAGCTGCTTAGAAGCATCAAGCTTAAGCTTCCTCGCGTAAGCCGCATAAGCATTAACGAGTGTGAGATGATCAGTGGCTTGCTTATGTATCAGATCCAATCTTGTCTTCAATGGATCCGATTGTAAAGCCAGAAACGTTCTCTGCATATATGCGTTTCCCATACTTGGCAATGTCTAGATCACAGAACGAAATCATCAAACGAAGAAGCTCAGATTCAAAAAATTCAAAGGCAATTCATCAAAGTATTGAGAGACTGAGATGTTTACATGATCGTCACTAGGGTGATGATGACGAGAAGAGTTGAGGACGACGGAGAAGGTGGCGAGGAAGAGAAATGAGAACAAGGCGGAGATAAAGATCCGGTACGAGAAGAAGCTGCGAAGTCCGGATCCGACGCCACTTCGGCCTCCGCGGAAGGCCACCGCCATTTCTACCGATAAACTCCCAGATCGGAGGATTTTACGCAATTTCGATTTGTCGGTGAGGTTCTTGCTTGCCGGAGAAATGAAGAAGATGACTGAGAGTGATCTCAAAACATTTAATTAATTTGAGATTTAATAATCATATGAAAATTTATATAAACAGAAAAATAAAATAATTACGAAAGAAAGGAAAAAAAAATGCTAATATGGTAAGAGGATTGTATTTGTTCACTATGTTTGGGCCCGGCCCATATAAATTGCTGATCAATACTGGAAGTAACGACACGCTGTTCTCATCAAGGACACGAAAACGTCACGTTGTTTACCTTTGTTTCTCAAGGAAAAAACGAAATGGCCCATGCAGGTTTCGAACCTGCGACCTTCGCGTTATTAGCACGACGCTCTAACCAACTGAGCTAATGGGCCATTGCTATTATATAAATCTCTTATCTATAAATCTCTATAGCTTTTACTAAAACATCTGTTTTGGTTTCTACATTGCAAGTCTTTTACTACATCTAATGGCAACACATTACGATGAAACTTTGAAGAGTCAATAACTAACCATATGAAACATTATGATGCTCTCGTGAGAACACGGTTCAACACAATATGCAAGTAGAGTTCGCCTTTTTGCACTCATTAGATGAGTCATTGCCTAAAGATTAAGAGCACATTAACATTTTGGTAAATAAAAAAGTAGCTATAACAAATCAATAATCCAACAAGAACAAAACAATACGAACCAAATCAAAGGATAAAGCGATTATAAACCATACTTATATTACAAAGACAAGTCACTGTAAAGAAAGGTGACTGACTTCCTTTGGCACGACGACCATCACGCCTTACACCAAAAAAGTCAAAGTTAACTTCACCGTAAGCAATTATACATCGACACGTGTCCACGCCCATCTTGTTGCATAATTTCTTTGTTTATATAATAAGATATATTTATGAATTTTTTTTGTAAAACGTCTTTTTATTGTCTAAAAAATTCGTACGAAGTTCTTACGTCACCTGAAGGATGAAGAAGATCTATGCTAGTTAGATTCTTTTGCCCAATGGTAAAAATATAGATTTGAAAATGTAACATCACATTTATAATTTGCATAATATTTGTGTAAATGAATAGTCACTATATTAGAAGAAAATAGGATTAATGTAGAGAAAGACCAACAAAATTACGTATGAAATTTTAAATTTTACAGGAACCAATAGAGAAAGGACACGTAGATGTCCATTTTAAGGTAGGAGAGGCTTTTATGCGGCTTGTGAAGTAGAAAATGATGATAGCTACTTTCGTCTTCTCGTATAAGCTCTATGTCTCACGCGCCATTTATGTACACTTTCTACTATTTACACACTATATATTAGTTTTTTTAAACTATATATAAACTTATATTATATACAAAATGTAAATTTTTATATTGATATACACAAAAACAAAATTTCATATGTTTTAGTGTTATACAATGTAGTAAACTCAAAACCTTTCTCTTATAGTTTTCTTTTGTTGAAACCTTTTTCTTATAGTTGTTTTTGCATGTTTAGGAGATTTCAAAATATAGAGCTATTTGTGCTTTTAAAATAAAATTACAATAAATAATATGGATTTTGATAATCACATGGAAATATAAAGGAAAATATGTATAATTATAGAAAACCGAAAATAAATGACGAAATAAATTTAGCATGCATAATTAGTGTTGCTACGTACCCTTATATTCAACATGAAAACAAAGAGCTAAAAGTAATTACAACATATTTGTTTATAGTTTTTGTAATGTAAATTTCACCAACTTAAGTTCACAATCACACTCTATAATAAAGCTTAATAGATACATATGTTACTATGATTTTTAGAACATTTTATCTATATACTATACATATATGGAGATGAATTATACATAATGAGATAACATTTTGTTTCTAATTTATACTGAAAATTTTAGTTTTTTGGCGTCTGTGTAACACTCACTTGGGAGAGAGAGTGTGAGAATGATCTAATGATCTCTGATGATACATCACCAAACCCTAATGTATCTCTCTCTCTCACCCTCACAAGTTTCTTATCTTTACAGCTTTTATAGATTCACTAAAGCTTTCTTTAGATTTCACAATCTCATCACACTCACACACACAAAAAGATCCAAAGTTTATTAAACAAGAACCCTAAAAACTAAAACTAGAAAACTAAACTTTCCTCCTTTTCATTTTTCTCTCTTCTTCTTGTTCTTGTTCTTGAAGTCTTTGTTCTAAAAAGACCAAGATCTTTCTCAAGTCATGTTTATGTGTGTCTGAATATAGATAAACATTACATAAACCATAACATAAGGTTACATAAAAACATATATAAAAGAAGAAAGATTAGCTTAAGGGATCTTGTGTAAGAAAGAAAAATGGGAAGAGGAAGAGTAGAGCTTAAGAGGATAGAGAACAAAATCAACAGACAAGTTACTTTTGCAAAGCGTAGGAATGGTTTGTTGAAGAAAGCTTATGAACTCTCTGTTCTTTGTGATGCTGAAGTTTCTCTTATTGTCTTCTCTAACCGTGGCAAGCTCTATGAGTTCTGCAGCTCCTCCAAGTATACTTACTAATCTTCTCTCTCTCTCTCTCTCTCTTGATATTGTTAGATCTATGTATATAGATCTCTTCTTTTTAAGTCTTGTGAGGAGTTTGATCTGTATATTGTTTAGTTTTGTTGTCAAGGGTTCTTGATTCTTGATTTTTTGCAGTTCTTGAATCTGATCTCTAAAGTTTTAAATTATTGAATCTTGAGATCTGATCTCTTCATCATGTCAATTTTCTTAGAGGGTTTTGCTATAATCTTTATGTAGATTTCAAAATCCATATAGGTCTCTAAGAAGTGTACTCATAGTGTTAAAAAGTACTTATGAATTAAAAGTGATAAAAGATTCACAGGTTTCAATAGAAATAAACAAAGATCCAACGTAGAATATTTTGTGGTTTCATGCATTAACCAGTCTCAACCTCATGCATACATCAAAGCATCATCATCAAAATATATTTAATGACATATCTCTTTTCTTTAATATATGCTCCTCTACTACAGTTTTGATACTTGTTTACTTTCTTAATGATCCATTAAATGAATATTTTTCTTCCAATTTATGTTATGTTTCAGTATGCTCAAGACACTTGAAAGGTATCAGAAGTGTAGCTATGGCTCCATTGAAGTTAATAACAAACCTGCCAAAGAACTTGAGGTTTAATTAAAATCTCCATCCATTTTGATTATCTAATTTTAAAAATGTAAGAATCACATATAATATATACTTTGATTAATAAAATTTTACATTTTCTTGGCGTTTTCTCATCTTCTTTGCAGAATAGCTACAGAGAGTACTTGAAGCTGAAAGGTAGATATGAAAATCTTCAGCGTCAACAAAGGTATATACATTGATTTGTATGTTCATTTGTGTATAATATATAGTATATATGTGTGTGTGGATGTAAGTAAGTGTATATGTTGCTGAAGAAATCTTCTTGGAGAGGATCTTGGACCTCTGAATTCAAAAGAGCTAGAGCAGCTTGAGCGTCAACTAGATGGTTCTTTGAAGCAAGTTCGCTGCATCAAGGTTAGTTTTTTAATAGTTTCATTGTACATATACACACAGAGAAAGATTCAACACATGTAAAGATAGTCATAGAGACACAGTACATGAGATGTTTTAGGATGTTTGAATATGCTTTGTTTTGTGCAGACACAGTATATGCTTGACCAGCTCTCTGATCTCCAAGGAAAAGAACATATCTTGCTTGAAGCTAACAGAGCTTTGTCTATGAAGGTATATATATATATATATGATTCTTACTCTTTTCCTCTCTCTCTCCCTCTCCATTGATATGCTTTATATATACTTGATTCACTTTATGTGTTGTATTTTAGCTGGAAGATATGATTGGTGTGAGAAGTCACCATATAGGAGGGGTATGGGAAAGTAATGATCAACAGAATGTTGCATATGGACATCACCAAGCTCAAGCTCAGTCTCAGGGACTATTCCATTCTCTTGAATGTGATCCCACTTTGCAAATTGGGTATAATCAAGCTACTTTTCTTGCATACTTTGAGTCTTATGTTGTGTAACGGTGATACTAAAACTAGATGTTGTTATGGTTGATGCAAACAGATATAACCAACCTGTGTGTTCAGAGCAAATGGCTGCCACAACGCAATGTCAGTCTCAACCAGGAAACGGCTACATCCCTGGCTGGATGCTGTAAGAGCCTGTGAGTGTTATTGTTACCTCTTCGCGGAATAAAAGACCGATTGATTTTAGGTAAGCGAGGGGATTATCTGAAAATGTAGTAATGGATTTTATGTTTATGTATGCACAAGACTTTTGAGATTTGTAGACATAAGTGGCTGCAATCTGCAGTAGCCTTCAACATTGGCATCTTCTGTTTCAGGAGATGTTTGTGCCTTTTGTAACCTTGTTGATTTGTAATGTGTGAAGTAACTACTTATCCTCTCTCTCTTTAGGGTATAAAACTGCAATCTCAAACAGTAGTTCTTATTCTGTTTCTGCAAGTGTTAGTTTCATTGGAGTTAGTTCTTATCATAAAGCTTAAATTGTTGCAGAGGAACTTTTCTGCTTTTATATATTTACCATTGTAAACAACAACATTCACAAACCAACCAACAAGTCAAATTTACAACAAAAAAACACATTTCTTTCGCCATTGCCTTGCGTCATCTTCCCCAGTTTCAGTTCAGATATACAGGGCACTGATAAATAATCGATAGTCACGGTGTTTCATTGAATTCCATCACCTGCATACAAAACATAGGAAAACAAAACGAGCTTTTCTTAAATCGGAATCAATGCAACTGTTTAAAGATTAGATCTTTATCCTCCCCTAGACCGATCATCTTAGAACTTTTGCTTCTACGCATATGTTTCTCACTTGTTCTATCTTAAAACCAGAAGAACCATGAGCAAATTTGAAGAAAGGGAGCTTTCAACAATCAGAGTGAATCAGCACAATAGAAACATTAGAGATTTCAGGAAAAAGATTAGCTTTTTAAGCCCATAGACTGGAAAATTTCGAAGCTTTTTGTTTCATCATGAGCATATATGTTTCACTTTGTTCCGAGAATGAAGAAGATAAGTAGTTACCTTTCCGCAGACAGGACAGTTTTCACTTCTCTCCATCCATTCATAAATGCAACTAAGGTGAAAATGATGAGAACACTTTGTTACAATCTTCGGGTTCTCTGATGTATACTCTGCAAAATGCCTAAAGATGATTACACCGAAGGAACAAAATGGAAATGGCGAAACGAATGGGATTGTTACCGTCGAGACAAGTTGGGCAGACGTCTTCATCTTCAGACAACATATACATGTTTTCAGAGTATGAAACTTTGGATGAAATCCTGAGACTGTATTTACGAGAATACTCTTTTGTGGAATCTTTATCAGAGATGATGGATTTATGATTATTAGTCCATTTGTGTCCTCCCACCCTGAAAGATTCAGAATCCGCATCGCTATCACTTCTTAAAGGTTCAGTTTCCTCATGGGAATGACTTGAACCCTTTTCCCGTCTTGACCGGAAGTGTCTAGTATCAGCATCATAAGGCAGAGGTCTAGGAGTAGAACGGAATGCTTCAGAGAGAAAGTTATCGTGCGAAGAAGAAGAAGTTATCGTTGCAGTAGCTTGAACGGAAGATGGTAGAGAACGAGTTTCTCCTCTTCTGAATACCGAGATATACTGCAACAACATTGACATGAGATCAAAGTAAGTACTTATGAGATTAAACCACACGAAGTTTCTCGACTGATAAGAGCGATGCGGACAATGTACCAGGTTAAGGAAATTATGAGCGAGGCATCTGATGCAAGGACAGTTCCTATATAGAGAACTGTTTGGATTCATGTATTCATCAATGTCTTCGACTCGAAAACAAGAAGCAATACATCCCATCTTCTCCTATATTGTTCTTTCTATGTTATAACCAAAGATTCACCAGACGACACAGAAGAAATATATGGAAGCAGTCTAAATGTACACCTGCAATGGATAAAACTAATGTGTTTGATTCATTGAGCAATTCCAAGATGCAGAGAATGATGTGATCAGAGTTAGAACAGAGCAAACTTCAAATGCATCTAATAACATTCATAGCAACAAACCAAAAGTCCATAGTATCTGAACTTGTTAACACTCAAGGAAACTAAATTTGAGGTTCCCATTAAAGTGAAATGCAATTCATATGAACTGATGATAAAAGTCCTCCCCTAAAAGAGAAAGCTTTGCTTCCACAGAGAAACAAACAAAACTCAAATTGAGATAAAGATACACAAAAACAAATAGTGATAAAAACCCATTTCGATTCATCCAAAGAACAGAGCAAAGAGAGTGAATCAAAGACGAAGTTTTGACCAGAGAATTGAGAAAAACAACGATCAGGAGCGAATGATCATAACCCATTTCCAGTAAATTTCAAATGATAGCAAAAAATTAAACCTTTTGAGCTGAGGAAGGAGAGAAAGAGAAGGCAAAGGCCTAAACTTTCCGATCGGAGCTCACAGAGAGACAGAGAGAGAAGAAGATTTTCAATTTCCAATTTTAAAATTCTAGAGAGAGAGAGAGAGGGAGAGAGAGACTCATTAACTGCAATCAATTTCTCAGGAAATTCAAAAGTGAAAACTTCAATGAGTTTTCTTCTTCTTCTCGTCGGTGATAAAAGCAAAAGATTTGCTGAAAAAAGTGAGGAACACTGACGATGATGATGATGATGGTGTTGTTGAGAAAGTGGGTGTGTGTGAGAGAGAGAGAGCTTTGTTTGGATTCTAATGGAGTTTAAAGAACAAAACCCAAACAAAAGGTAAACTCTCATTAATTAAATAAACATTTGTTTGATAATGGTTGAAGATAATCTTTTGTATTGACCTTTATGGATTTAACCATGGAAGATTCTAATTTTTGTAACATTAAAATATTTTCTCTTTCAATCTCCAAATCTTTATTTTGATCTCAATCTCTTGAGTCTTGACTAATTCAATTTGAATGAAAATGATCTCATATGAATCACAATATTTGATAAATAAACTAACATTACATATGAAGAAAGTTGGACTTTTAAGACCAAGCTTCTACATTGTACCTCCCAGCTTTCTCCAGAGCCTTAAGCCACCGTGAAGCAACCTCCTTTGTTCCTCCTATCTCCTCCGAGACAATGTCTTCCAAAGCCGACATTACATCCGAAGGCATTTTCGTCGATGAGCCTGCTATGTAAACCGCGGCTCCATCACAGAGTAACTCCCAAACTTTTCTGCTCGCTTCGCGGATTTTGTGTTGCACGTAAACCTTCTTAGGTTGGTCTCTTGAAAACGCTGTGTAAAAGCCGCCGCCTTTATCTTCGGAGAGTATGCCTCCTTCTCTTGTGTGAGACTCCCAGAAATCGCGGTATAGAAAATCTGTATCTTTGTTTCTGCAACCGAAGAAGAACATGACTGGTGCGATGGGACTAGACTGAGCTTGTATAGCTCTCCCCGCTATGAACCCACGGAATGGGGCACATCCGGTTCCAGGTCCCACTAAGATGAGTGGAAGCGACTGTGGTGGAGCAGGAAGAGAGCCTTTGTGAAACCAAACCGGTATGTTTATCTCTAACCACAGCAGGGGGGGGGGGGAAATTACGGATTAGAAACAAAGAGCTAAGTCAGTTATGGTGAAGATGAGACAAAGTTCTAACCTTGTTCAGGTGAGAGGCTTGCAAGCCAAGAGGAGCATAGACCTTTACGAGTTCTCTTATAAGGTGTGATCCATGATACTATGCTTACAGTCAAATGTACTTGACCAGGGTGTGCCAAAGGAGATGAAGATATCGAAAAAGCTCTTGGTTTTAGCGGCGGGACTAACTGTACTAGCCACTCAAAAGGGATTTGTACAGAAGGGAAATCTTCTAGCACCTATATATAGGCATTAGCAACACAATCTATTTGGTTAAATGAGTCGATACGTGTTCAAGAAGAATCATGTTCCCTGTGGGATCTGGTTCTATTTTACCTCAAGAACGGTTCTTCTTTCCTTCTGATTGTAATTGTAGAGATCATCACGCCCCTCGGCTGAGGCAAAGTATTGAAGTCGTTCTTTTTCATGTTCAGCTGTTGCATAGAAGCTCATAACCTGAGCAGCAATAATACATTACAAATATTTGTTTCACAAACAAAAACTCATACCATATATGAGTAAGATGTAAAGGACTTCGGACTTCCAAAATACAAATGCACTAGGACTGAAGGTGCTTACCTCAAAGAAGTATCTTCGAGGTGAAGCGGATGTAACGTCCATCGTCAACTCAACAAAAGTCTTAAGTTTAATAGGGACCTGTGTATGTACTTCTTCACAGGAACCATTACTCTCTGTCTCTCTCGGACAAACCTAAATAAATGAACACTCTAACATTTATTTTGAAATTGAAAATTAGACACTATGAGATCATTGTGTCAGCAAGGCTACTCACTGTGATGAATGATTCTGGGTCCAAATCACAGCGATCTAGAAACGCATTTATTGCTGAAGGATTTTGGCTTGGAAGAAGCTCAACAACGTCGCCGACTTCATACTCAATAGTCTTAAAAGAGGAGACAACAAAAGAGGATAAGACTTCAGCACTAAAATATTTTGAAGGCTGGCCTCTAAAATAAGTGACACTTACAGAAGAAACAAACTGGAACTCAAAGTGGCGGACATCCTTTGTGCTTCCACCTTTGGTCAAGACTTCATTTCTGGTCTACATGAGTGGAACGTTAAGGCAAGCTAACACAACAGAATTTATATCATCTAGGCTAAGGCTTACTAACGCATACCAAAATCATATAATTTGATTAAACATGTTGACCATCAACAATCAAGCACCAGCAACTCTACTAGATTCAAAGCAACACGACACTGAATAGCAAACATGGCGAGGTTGCATAGAGTATTAGAAAAAAAAAAAACAAATTTATGATGGGCAACAGGACATGCATACCATCTTGAGAAAGCAGTCTGGTTTACTTTTGTCCTTGGATAATTTTCCGGGAGACATCCCACGGGCTCTTTCTATTATGTCTGCCAAAACATTTAGAGATGCATATTACACCATGAAGAAAAAAGGCATATGCAAGAGAAATTCAGTTCACAAGCGAGTTGAACATGAGTGAGACTACTTTCAGCAGATCCAAAAAAATCTTATTTTGACAATTTCTAGCAATTCCTATCAGATAACAGGCAGCTAACATGAATGACGCATAGTATTCACTCGATATTAACCATAGAATCTCTTCTCAAAAGCATGGTAGGGAGTGGTATACCTGACTCTGACAACAAATTAGATTCCACTTTCTCCTGCTTATGGTACAATATCCTATATTTAGGCTGATCAACAATTTCATCTTGAGGAGTCATCACATCTGGACCTTTAGGGAAAATGTTTGGATTAATCCGAAATAGTGTACTCCACAAAGAAAGCATCCACGGATCAAGAGTTCCTTCATACCTGAAAATAGAGAAAACACCAAAACTGACAATGTTATTACTCTAAAACCGAACTTATAGTGATACACCGGCAATAGAAAGAAGGTGGATACAATTGGTTTATTTGATGTCATACTAAAGAGGACCGACTTTGACAGAATATACCGTATCATACCCTGATGGGTGTTGATCATCTCCGAGACCTTTTTCAATAATGGTTGTCGCCCCGAGATCTGATAATCTTTTGTCTAGCTTCTTTGCTACAAACTAAAGCCATAAGAATTTTTTTTTAAAAGTCATTGTATATGGGGAAGAAGGCGAAACGAAAGATAAAATGGCAGATGCAACTCACATTGTACTTCTGGTAACCAGAATCACCTAGTCCAAACACCGCATAGTGAACTCGTTGCAACCAACACTTGCCAAGATTTCTCTGAAGAAGAAACCTCCAAAACGCCTTCAATCGACAAAACAATTGAACATTTAAGCTGCAATGACAACAAAAATGGTGGAAGTTGAAGGAATTAAAACGAACCTTAAAGGAATCTGGAGAGTCTCCTTGCCCTGTAGTGGAGACAACAAAAACAACAGCTTCCTCATGAGGTAAAGAACTCTGCAAAGACAATATTCACAAAGACGAAATTGATAAAAAAAAAAGGAACACACTTTCATCATGAATCTAGTCGAATTTTGAGAAAATCAAACAGGTGATTATGAAGAAAACATATCAACAAGACAACAACTTGATAAAAGGAACACACTTTCATCATGAATCTAGTAGAAACTGATAAGAAATCAACAAATATCTAATAAGGATGATTAACAAAAGCCACACACACACAACACATACCACATCGAAGTCGTCGGTGGAAACGACAGACGATGGACACCCACGGCGTTCAGCTTCACGGCCAATACGCTCCGCCGCGTCAAGAGCGTTTCCGGTCTGAGAAGCATACAAGACGAGCAGCTTCTTCTTCGGCTTTTCTCCCATCGCCGCCACAACTCACAGGAGAAGCTTTGAAAATGGAAGAAATTGAATCAAAAACAAAAGCGAAGACGATGACGTGTCTTCCACGTTATTGGGCTTTATAACCTTAAAGCCCAAATATTCAATTTTTCTTTTAAAAGGCTCCTAATGTAAATATCTAAAGTTGGGCCAAACCTGGTTTAGTACGCGCCATAATAGATCGAGTTTAATTTGGATTCGCTTCGAAAGTTTGCAAGTTTGGGTAACCGTTTGAATTATCGAAAAAATTTAAAAATCTTTAAAAGCTTCAAAAATAAAACAAAAAAAACAAAAAAATATATTTTATCACATAAAAATATAACAGGTAAAATTAATAACATACAATTTCGTTTTGTATAGTAATTATATATTAAAATTTACCTTCAAATAACACGTGTAAATATGATTAGTGTAAGTAAATTGTAATTTAAAATCTCAATAATTATTCATCGATCTTATTTTGTATTGCAAGTAAAAAAATTTAAATTGATTCAAATTACCGAAATTATATAAAACAATATATCTGAACGAAAGAATGCTTTTAAATAAATTATAATTTTCATAATAGACAAAAAATGATTTGGTTAATCATCAATGATTTTGAAAATATATTTTGAAATTTAATTCTTTTTATATTTTTAATAATTATTTTGTGATGAATCGAAAGTCAAAAATAAATGCAAAACTTGATACTTAAAATCAACTTTATATATTATGTAAAATAATTATAATAAAAAAAATATGTGTTAGATTATTACTTTTGTAATGTTATATATATATACACGTGTGTTTGTGTGTGAATTGGGTATTATTTGTTTCACGCAATGTGAATAAAATTTATAGAGAGCAATAATTTGGGAATGGCACGTCATGCTTAAGACATTAAGCACCGACACAACTTTTATTTATGCTCGTGGGGATATTAATTGGTAATGTCCTTTTTCTACCTATATCATTTTTGCTTTTGCTTTGTTTAATACCTACGACCACTATTTTTTTTTTTTGTCGGTTAACAGAACCACAACGAACCGGTCTGGTGGCCTTATCCCTCACATAAGAGGGGTTCGAATCACAACGGGCCAATCTGGTAACCCATAATTTTACATACGGGGTTTACGCGCACAACCACGCGACCCGAAGTTCGAACCTTCGAACCCGAGATTTTGGTGAACAGATGCTTGCCACTTGGGCTATGAACTCCGCTCACCTACGACCACTAATAGTTTAACATCCCGAACAATAAAACTTATTGGAGTTTTTTATTTTTTTTCTTTTACCGTTTTAAAATAGTCAAATTCTATAAAACAAATAAAAGTATTAAGCGGCTTGACGTTCATTTACAATTTTTTTTGTTTGCATGCAGTAGTATATACTAAGAGAAATTTTTAGTGAATTCTTATTAAATTAGAATATTGATCAAGCGTTGAAAAGGGAAAAATGTGTAATGTAAAATGAACATATTTGTGTCTATAGTAACATGTTTGAAAAATGAAACGGGTCGCAAGAGATAGGTCAATTTAAAATATTGCAATGCAAGGATAAAGAGGTTATTTGGTGAAAAAAAAAGATTAAGAGGTTATTTATCTTTGGAATCTCTTAACTTAATCGACTATATAAAGAGAGTATTCAACTTATTTTCATGCTTAGAGATCATGACCGGAACATCATGACCTATAGATAAAAATGGATTCGTGTGACAATGCGAGTTTGAACCTTGCCAAAAGGAACTATTTCACGTTTGTCTTTGGACACTCCACACGGATAGACTTTTGCTTTCGATCCATTTGCAAACCGGAGAAAGAATCTACATGTGGATCACTTTCCTCTATGAAATTAGTATGAATCAATTAAAACATGAGATTTTTCCCCGAGTTACCAAAAAAAAAATTGCAGAAATTTTTTATAAAAAAAAGTGTGCAGAATAAACCAACAAACTAATTTTCTTTTGAACAAACCAACAAACTAAATTTTTTTTTTGTCGGCTATTATGAAATTCATTAAGTAAAAAAGTGATACAAATGTTACAAGGCATATAGCAGTTATGTTCAAGTTACAACCATTTTACCCTGTAACTAGAGGAGGATATTCTTGCTTCTTTTGCTAGCTTATCAACACAACTATTTTCTTGCCTTTTTATGTATTTGAAATCAAAATGTTTTATTCCTTGAAACAGAGAGTTGATGTCCGCAAGAATTGTTGATAAGCCCTGAAGTTTCTCTTGATTTTTTGGATTAATGAAGTTCTTTTGTAAGCATGTATAAAGAGCAAGATTATCTCCTTGGAAGGTGATACTTTGATACCCTAACCTGACAATTTGGCTCACTGCCTCCCTTAGTGCTACTGCTTCTGCCTCCATGGGAGTGTTTACAAGATCAATAGAAGTCAAGCCTTGTAGGACTTGCTGTCCATTTCTCCTTGCCAGAATCCAACTAATTCCAGCTTTTTCTAGTGGTGTTTTCCACGATGCATCAATAAAGCAGCACCAATCTGTACTTATCTGAGAGCCAGAAACCATTGTACTCCGGTTTAGCATGCGGTTAGGATCTGAATTAGCTGGCTGTTGCTGATTTTTGAATGCTTCGAGCCATAACTTCATTTCCATGAAAGCCTTGTTTATTACCTGTGGAATTGGTAATCTTATATTTTGATATATAAGTTCATTCCTCATCTTCCAAATAGCCCAACCAATAAAAGCAGGCAAGTTATATTTCTGGTTCTGAAAAGTTTCTATGGCATTTAGAACCCAAGAGACATGACCTAAAAGGTCATTAGCTTGATTCTCGTTGAAAAGGGACTCTTGTTGTTGAGCCAAAATCCACACCTCTCTTGAAACCCTACACTGAAACAACAAATGTATGGTGGTTTCGTTCTCATCTCCACATAATGGACAATACTTGTCCACTTTTATTCCTCTGCGATCAATGTCTCTCCAATTGGTAGACTTCCATGAAGGACTTTCCACCAAAAGTGTTTAATCTTGGGTGGGACCATAAGCTTCCAGATCTTATTAAAGTCTGCTAAAGCTCTCTCTTGATGTTGGGGATGTTAGCTATGGATTAGATGATACCCAGATTTTACAGTATATTCACCATTCTTAGTATAACACCAATCCCTTACATCCTTGTTTCCTAACCAGCTTGGCTTTATACTAAGAACTTTCCCACAGTCATCAGCATGAACCAAATTTCGAACCTTACTTTCATTCCAATTTGTACCACTTTGATTCATCAAGTCAGAAACTAGCATAGCTTGAGGGACTGCTTCTGAAGCTTTTCTAGGTGGTCTAGGTGGGATAATTGGGATCCAATTCTCCTCCCATGCTCTGATGCTTTTACCATTACCCACATTCCATTTACTTCCAGCCTTGATAAGGCATATACATTGATGAATGCTCTTTCATGCAAAAGAAGGTTTAGATCCTCTATCTGCATCCAGCAATAGCTTTTTAGAAAAGTATTTGCTCTTGTAAACTCTTGCTAACAAAGTATCAGGAAATTGAATCATTCTCCAGACTTGCTTAGCTACGAGAGCCTTGTTGAAATCATGAAAGTCTCTAAATCCCATACTTCCAACAAACTAAATAATGTTGTTGTTTTTGTCCATTGCACCAATTCACTCTAAATATATTCTGTTTTTAGCGAAACAAAATATTTAATTTGACAGCCTTAATTGTTGCTCTGCTTCTGCCCATGGAACCTTAGCTATCTACCAATCATCTCCATACAGAAAAGCATATACTTTTTTCTATATATATCAAATAGATATATCTTTAGCAAAATACTTTACAAGTGAGTGTAAAAAATGGATGCATTAGCCATAATCCTAGCATATTGAAAGCATAGTTATTAAAATATATAAAAGTTCATTTGTATCACAAGTTTTGTACTAATAAAAAAAATATGTTATAGCAACGTTTTAGCCACGAAAAAACGTGGCTATATGATCAAATTTTTTTGTTTTTGTGGCGAAATCGTGACAAACCGTTCATATAGTCACGATTAGCCACGAAATCTGTCGTGGCTATACTACTTTTTTTACTAGTTCTATAGTATACGATGAGACTTAAAACATCAAATTTGTTCGGCGAAAAGGCCTTTCATATTAATTAGAATCCTTTTGCTAGACCTCTAACCACATACTTATACATCATAAATTCATTATCACGCCCACGAAACATACACCAAAGATCGTCGACAACATAAATTTCAAATCTAATTTGTACTTTATGCATATTCTATATTGTTTCAAAATTAATATTTGTAATTGTATCCGATTTTTGTTTTTCCTTTTAATAGTGTTTTGTCTCTATAAAGTATTTTCAGCTTATTTAAAATACATTTTTTCTCGACATTTTTAACACTAATCAAATCGATTAAATCATACATTACAACATTTTTATTTTTAATTCGGATTTTGTTTGAGATTGTTATGGTTACTATATACTTTTATATGCTATATATATAATAAGATATGCATACACATGTGACGTTTCTATAATTGTGACTTGAGAAAATAGTAATATACAAACAAAGCAATCATCTTATGGTCACGGGCACTTTGTCCTTCATCTCCCTTTTCGTGAATTTCCTCAATTCTCATGATATAACTATGTTTTAAAATTAATTTCTCTTTCTTTTTTTTGTTTGTTTCCTCAATTCTCATAATATAACTATGTTTTAAAATTAATTTCTGTTTCTTTTTTTTTGTTTTGTTTATCCACAGTAGAAATCTGCTGAAATACAAATATAGTAAATATAAGCATACAGTATACATCCCACGTGAATTTAAAACCATGCATTTTAGGGTTTGATTTATTCTTATCCACATATATCAAATGCATGAATAAATGATTCAGGATTGAAAAAAAAGGATTAAGGTAGAAAATGAACAAAATACTTCTTTGTTTTCATTTTATGGTTTTATATATGTACATTTGTTAAATCAATTATTCAAATATATTAGTTTCTTATTATGTATAACCAATCTAGATTTACAAAATGAGCTATGATTTTTCCATTTTCTAAATATTGGCAAAAATCATTTGTTTTATTTACCCTTTATTTATTGAAGAAATTAGTTTGGGACAAGACTTGTTGATGTGGTGTTACCATTTTCCAAATAAATACCAAAACTCATACAATGGATTTGGTGGTTAGTATATAATTAATTCATTGTTTGGTCAAATAAACTTCAAAGGTTGACTCCTTTTTCAACCTTATGAACTTGTGAGAAGAAGAAAAGAAAACATAATTAAAGTTCATATTTGGTTATGTATCTAATCAAGAACTAGTTTATATTTACACTTACATATCAAATATCACATAAGTTGTATTCAAGTCTTGGTAGGGTTGAAATTACTAGACTTATAAAGCATATAAAACATCTTTAAAATGACATTTTAAAAGAATGTTAATATTGTGATTTCATTTTACCTCAATAATATTACACACGCCATTTGTTTCTTTCCTTTTACCTTTGGTTTTTTGTTTTTACCCTATCCATTTTTACCATGTACATTAATTAACTCTTTTATTTTTTTTGCTTGTTTTTATATACAATATTGGCAAAAAAATTATAAAAAAAACGTATCAAACTAATGTAGTATTTTATCGTTTATATATTAATTTTTATTATAATTTGTTGGAGGAAAAAAGAAGAAGTATTATTAAGATTTTTTTCCTTAAAAAATATACATTTGTTTCTGCAATATTATGATTGTGCTATATAACAACAATGGTTCCAACTGTCTACATAGAAAAGTTTTAACAAAACGGTCACAAAAAAAAAGACTACCGACAAAAAAAAAAAAGACAGTTCATTTGTGAAAGTGTTTATCTTTTTCACATTCTTGTCCTCATCTCTTCTTCTTCTTCTTCTTCTTCCCATTATCTCTGACAATCTTCAATTCATTTCCGGATTCTTTGGTGATCACCGACCGGATCTGGTCGGAGAATCTCGTCAGCATTTTCTCTTCACCAACTCAAAAGCTTCTTCCTTTTCTTAAAGCTTTAATCTTTTCTCGCTGCTCTCTTAGCTTCAAAGGATCGCCATTGTTGAGTTTCACAAGATTACATTGAATTGAGATCTATTTTGATTTCTGGGTTTTGCTAGTGTGAGTTCATAGTGATGAGTTTTGAGTTAAATCTTTGAACTTTGTTCGGTTTTGTAATTGAGTAAGATTTGGGTTTTTTACTTAGTTTCTCGTGTTACGGCGAGATTTGTGGTTGACTTGAGAGCGAGATTCTTGATTCTTTCGAGAAGTCATTAATGTTGTGAGAAGAATTCTCTGGATTTGCGTGGAGATTACATTTTCTTTGATTGTGAAGTTATTGCATCAGAGAGAAAGAGAGAAGATTTGATTAGTCTTAGATTGTGTGATTGATGAGATTCCTCTGTAAAATTTAGAGAATGTGTAAAGCAGAGAAGTTTCTATATCAAAGGAAATTGTGGGAGATGAAGGTTAAGTTTTTAGGAGATAGCAAGATAGATAAGTTGAAGAATTCGTTGGCTTCGAGGTCTAGAATGAGCTTATGGATGATTCGGGCTATGACGATATTGTTGCTATGGAGTTGTTTTGTTCATTTTGTGGCTTTGGGAGAGATGTGGGGACCAAGATTGTTGAAAGGATGGCCTTCTTGTTTCATTCACCACCATGACTTCCCAATGGCTTCAGAGATGACTTCTCTTCCCATTAAAACCGCTCTTCCGCCTAAAAGTTAACATCTTTGTAGTTATGTAGATGCTTAAGTCTTCGGCTTCTGTCAGAATGTGGAATTTTGATACTCTTTTTTTCTGTGTGCTCTTTGTTTATCTCAGGGATATATCAGAACAATGGCTACCTTATGGTTTCTTGTAATGGAGGACTCAACCAAATGCGAGCTGCGGTAAAGATCCTTATCAAAAGACCTCTTCATTTTTCGCAAACCACCTCGATGTGTATATCTTTTGTTTGATGTGAGTATGTGATTTTTAGACTCTGATTACTTTCTTCAGATATGTGATATGGTGACTATTGCAAGATACATGAATGTCACACTTATTGTGCCCGAGCTTGACAAGACCTCGTTTTGGAATGATCCAAGGTGTTATCTCAATTCAGAGCTTCTTTGTTATTTCTTCGTCTTCTACTTAATATTTAGAAACATCTCTTAAAGTTTTATCGATTGGATTTTATATGTGGACAGTGAGTTCAAAGACATATTCGATGTGGATCACTTTATAACTTCTTTAAGAGATGAGGTTCGTATACTCAAAGAGCTTCCTCCAAGGCTTAAAAGACGGGTTAGGCTCGGGATGTACCACACCATGCCTCCTATTAGCTGGTCTAACATGTCTTATTACCAAGACCAGGTTCATTTCTCGGTTACACCGCAAGTTCAAGATTAGTCATCAATTTTACTATAATGGTTTCTCATAGTTCAACTTAATCCTTGGAAACAGATTCTTCCTCTGGTGAAGAAGCATAAGGTTGTACATCTTAACAAGACCGATACTCGACTTGCTAATAACGAACTGCCTGTAGAGATTCAAAGGCTTAGATGCCGAGCAAACTTCAATGGGCTTAGGTTCACTCCAAAGATTGAGGAATTAGGAAGAAGAGTAGTCAAGATTCTGAGAGAGAAAGGTCCCTTTCTGGTTCTGCATCTCAGATACGAAATGGATATGTTGGCATTTTCTGGTTGCTCACATGGTTGCAACCGCTACGAGGAGGAAGAGCTAACAAGAATGAGGTAAAGAAACTTATCTTCTGTTTGAAAGTTTCCGACATTTCTTTCGTGGTATTGATTGTACTATTACTCTTCTTTCTACTTAGATATGCTTATCCATGGTGGAAAGAGAAAGTAATAAACTCAGAGTTGAAGAGGAAAGAAGGTCTTTGTCCATTGACCCCTGAAGAAACCGCTCTTACACTATCCGCGTTAGGTATTGACCGTAATGTTCAGATTTACATAGCTGCTGGAGAAATCTACGGTGGTAAAAGGCGGTTAAAGGCTTTAACAGATGTTTTTCCAAATGTGGTTAGTAGCAAATAGCAAGACAGCTTACTTATTGTCTAATTTCTCAATCATTTTACTCGATAGTTCGGTAACTAATTACATTTGATGAAACCAGGTCAGAAAAGAAACTCTGCTCGATTCCTCTGACTTGAGTTTTTGTCAGAACCATTCTTCTCAAATGGCTGCTCTTGATTACCTTATCTCACTCGAAAGTGATATATTCGTTCCTACATATTATGGGAACATGGCGAAAGTCGTGGAAGGTCATCGCAGGTGAAATAACAGCGATATATACTCATTGTTCTTGAATGTTTCTTTCATCCGTGGCTCATGCAGTACTTGATTAAACATACAGGTTCTTGGGATTCAAGAAGACGATTGAGCTAAACCGAAAGTTTTTGGTTAAGGTAATAGACGAATACTATGAAGGATTGTTGAGCTGGGAAGTGTTTTCAACCACGGTTAAGGCCTTTCACGCTACACGAATGGGAGGTCCCAAGAGACGGCTTGTGATACCAAATAAACCGAAAGAAGAAGATTACTTCTACGCTAATCCATATGAATGTCTTCAGCTATTACATGAGAATAATAATGGCAATTCACTAGAAGAAACCATATGACCAAGAGAGATCTACACCATTGTTGTCTTTGTCGATATAGAGATCTTTCGATAAATTAGCTTTCGCCGAGTGATGCAGGACATGGATGGGTGATTATATATCATTTCTTGAAGATGGTGTTTGAAGTTACTTAAGGTTTCTTTGGTGTACAAAGATATCTAAAGAGCTTCCATGGATGCTGAAGAAATGTTGAAGCTTTCATTGTAAAGTTTGAATATTTATCATTTGGCTCCATCATCATCATCATCATAGTCATCCATTGGCTTGCAGTTTTTGGTAGCTAAAAGTAATAAGTTAGAATGCATTGTAAAATTATGTTACACATTATCATTGTTATTATTTGACAAAATAAATAAGTGCTCTGTTTGCAATTATTGAATCTCTGAATAAATTTAGATCCAACAGTAAGAATTAAGTTTGATTGTCACAAAAGTTTTACAATTTTTTGATAAAATCTTGTCATAAATATGAAATGTATAATGGTGAATTTGTGCAATGACCAAGAAAAAAACAATATGTAGTTTGTTGGTCTAGTAAAAATATCTACTCTATTGAAATAGAGTTACTCTAAAAATATCTACCATACAAAGTCATTTTGAAAATAATAGCTATATGTATGTAAAAATAAAATACAAAAGTAATATACAAAATGTGTGTATAATCAAAATATATTAGCACAAAGCGCGAATTAACTCTAGTTAATATTATATTATAATTATAAAATTATTCCATCTTTGAGACCAAACAAAGGGAAAAAATGGGAGGAAGGTTTTTGGAAACAAAAACAAAATAAAAATGGGAAAGATTAGTAACTTAATTAACATATTTTTTTTTGGTTATCTATTGCAATTTCTCAATATATAAACCTAAAAATATATTAAAAAAATTCGGCCAAAAATAAATAATTAATTTATGGTTAGTAAGGTTCTTCCGTCTGACAAAAACAAAAGGTTCTTCCATTAAAACAATCATTTAATAGTTTATTTCCTTCGCAATTTCTTTGCAATAATTTGATTTGGATTGCTCTTCTTGTATACAAAAATTGGTTGTTATCAAGTTTTTTGTTGTTGGCGAAAAAAAAAAAATCAAGTTTTTTGTTGTTACATAAAGGTTCTTGATTTTGAATTCTTTTATGTATTGGTCCCAAAGGTTTTTGTCATATTTCGTCTCCTTGTTTCATCAATCACTTTCTTCTTATATATCAATACATAGCCGTTAAAAGATTGATATTACAATTAACCAACAAAATAAGACCAAAAAATTGCGAGCAAATCATCTGAAACCATTGGTTTGTCCGTTTCAAATGTGTCATTGGTAATTATATAAACCTAAGTAATAGTAATCTATAGAAGCCTTTATTATCAAATAGAAAAAAAAGCCTAAGTAATAATACATTGGTTGAAGAAAAAAAAAGAAGTAGCAAAAACATTATTTTGTACACATACATTTTATATAGAAGACCTAACATATTCATCTCACATAATGAACTTCTAAGTGTCTTAAACTTAAACTGTTTTAACAAAACAAAAAGTTTCTTACACTTCTATTAATATTATCTTTTGCTATTAATTATGAATTGGAGTCCTTTTCCTCCCTTTCATACGTGAAGGATAGTCACTTCTCATTAGATTATTGACTTCTCTTGTTGAATCTTTCGACTCTAAACCTTTCTTTGATCTCCCCTTTCTCTCGGAGTCGATTTGTTTTGAACTTTTCAACTGCAATAAACCATACAATAAGATATGATTATATGTAAAAATATGTATGCTAATGATATGAATCTTGTATCTTAGATGATAGAGATTAGTATTACAAAAAAGTCTTGAAAACATTTTGTGCATGTACCTTTCGTCCCATCAAGAGAAGCTCACTTTCGCTAAGCATAAGACCATTATCTTCATATGTGGAACCATCTACATCGTTATTTCCACTTATATAAGTTATCAATATACCACAACATGCATGTTTTATATATGCATATCGACAAAACACACACATATATGTAGACAACACAAACACTTATGTAGATGACATGATATCATCACAACAAGGAGGAGACAACAACACAAACACGCACATATAGCTACACATATGTTTGTGTATATTATCATCATCATCATCTAACTTATGTTCGAATAAGAAAAAGAACAGAAAATAGAAAACTAAAGGGTGTTGTCAATGTACAAAGTACAAACCTTGAAGTGCATGAGTACGATTCATGATCATAATCATCATCATTATGAGGGAGGCAAATCCTAAAACGAGCGTGATTAACTTGGTGTTTGTGTTCTTCATCTCTTTTGTCTTTGTCAGTATTAAGGAAGTGATTAAGATTTAGTTGGTGTGAGTGAAGTGGAAGGCTCATATATAAGGGTTCTATAATAGGTATGTGAAGATTTTTTTTTTTCTGAAATCGGGGAAAGTGAAAGCTAGGGTTTTCCGACAGTTCCATAGGCAAGACAAAAAGTCACTTCTCATCGATAATTGTAAATGCTTGCGCGATAAATCAAATAAAGTAAAATCTTTCACACTTGGACTTCAAAATAGAACTTATCTATTTAGAGAATATCATATAATGGGAATTTACAAAAATGAAGAACTTAAAATAGTAAATAATACTAACAAAATGCTAGTTCAATGGTAAAATCTTTTCGAATCAAAGAAGATGTCTTAAATCAGAACTGCATTGGGAGATGTTAGTTTGTCAAAGACGAATATTTTACATGAACTAACTCCTCTTTAAAAGGATTAGAGATCTACGAGTTCTGAACTTCATAATAAAAAAACAATAAATCAAACAGTAAATCAAGAAAGTCGGTACCGACAATGGAGTATAAATACAAAAGACATAGATTTTTCTTGAAGAAATCAAGGAAGCATGGTGAAAATTTTATGAGTTTAAGTGCCCTAAAGTAACATTGGAGTGTTAAGTTAATAATAAATGTTTAGTTACTGTTTAGGATTTCTAAATAAAGTCTCTCTTTTATAGTTCCAACAATGTTTTTAACCATAGTTTTGCTAAAAATGCTTAGTGTGTACAAATATTTAATTAAAGTTGTACAAAAGTATGCTATGTATTAGTATCTTTACGTAGAATTTGATATATTCTTTTTAGAGACACGAGGGCGGGTCCTCCGATTCAATCCTTGTGGGTGTGTGGATGCCACATAAAGGTAAGTAAAATTTTTTTCATGTTATATGTAATGATACATTAAAATATTATTGACTTGGTTGGATTATAAACATTTTATGAGATTGATAGTGTTAATACTTTCAAATTCATTATCAATGACAACTACATAGTAAGTTTTAATTGTGGATAGGTCTTTTTCTTTTTGGTAGTCCCTTGTAGTCCATAGCCATTAGATTGACAAACATTTCTCTTTCTAACAAATCATTAGTTCCTTGATCCGAATACTCAAATCCGCTATTCTTCTTTTTCGAATTTTGCGGTTTTGACGATTCAGAATTTGGTTTCAAATGCTTCAACTGCAAAAAAAAAAAAAAAAACAAATCATTGTGATTCAATTTTGCTTGTCGGAAAAAATACTAATAGCAAAGTCTAGAACTCACAAATTTGAATAACACTTGAGAGAAATCTATATTACATGTTTTGAGGAGATGTATTCTCAAAACCATAGTAATGCACTCACATAATATGAAAATACTAACTTATATATATAGATAACACAATACAAGAACAAGATGTGTGATTGCTAAAGTTGTAGAAGTCATTTTAATTAATTGACAAACATGTTCTAATTAGGTTATCGTTAATTTGTAAAAATTGTATATACCTTTCGTCCTATCGTGATATCCTTTGCTGCATGAACATGCTTATGATCGTCATTGCTCGATCCACCTAAAAAGCAAATATCATACGAGTCAATTACTATTGTATGAAAGAAAAAAAAATCAACAAGTAAGAGGCAAACCTTGAAATGTTAAAAGAAAAATCATTAAGAGAAACAAAGCTAAAGTTATTAACTTCGCATAATTCCACTTATTCATCTCTCTATGTGAAGAGAAAAACATACAAAAGTAAGATATTGCTTCACTATTTGGGAATTGTTATGCGACTAAATATATAGAATATGTAATAGTGAACTTTTAGTATGTAGATGACCTAGTGGTAATTATTAAAAACAAGAAAAAAATAATGTCAAAAAATCAATTATTATCCTTAATGAGCTGCATCTATCTGTCTATTTTAAGATGATTATATCACCAAATATTTATCAAACTACTTGCCATTGCCAATGATAAGTATAAGAAACATTACTTATAAAAATGTCCACCATGGAAAGCAAAGTCAATGTTAATGTTTTCAAAGAAAGTCTAATGGTCAAGAGGAATAGATTCTTCATAACATTTTTTCTCTTTTTTTGTCTGCTAATTTTTTGTCGTAACATTTTTTTCATATTCTATACATGCAAGATTAATTCATAACTAGAGTTTGATCCGTGTAACCGCACATATATATATTTTTTAACTTTTATGTATTTAATTTATGGTTAATCATATTTAAATTTCTCGAATATCAGGTTCGGATTTAGGTTTGAGATTTCAAGTTTTTCGAGTACTTGTACCGGTTCATATTGAATAATATTCGATACTCGAAATACCGTGAAATAAAACCCGTTGGTGTATGCCTTTATTTTTAAACATGAGATGGCTAAATTTAACTTTTTATAGTTTATATAAATTATTTTTAAAAACTCTTTTTTGTAATTTTATTTTTTAATGTCTTCGTAATGTTTTTAAGGTTGTGTATTACTCTCTTAATAGATAAGATAATTTATAAAATTTTCCTTAGAACGGTCAAAATCCAATATATGGGCTTGATGTTGCCTCTAGCTGGGCTCATCCGAAATCTTATGAAGCCCATTAGAGATCTTAGCCAATACTTTATTATTCAAACAAGAACAAAAGCAAAAGCTCAGAAAGTGAGACCAATGTGAAAGACTGTCTCTCAATCATAAATAGAAGTACTACACCATCACTATTTCAATAAACTCCGGCGACTAAAAGACATGTAACTCAAGGTATTCGCCGGAAAATGTGAAAGCCAAAAAGACAAAACAAAACGGGAGAAGATAGATAGATATGATAGGTTAAGCTAATAACCAAAACTGCCGCGGTGGTGGCTTTTCTTTTTTTGGCTCCTCAAGCTTTAGTGGCCGGGTTAAGCTCATCCCAAGCTTCAATCCAAGTGACCATAGCATCAGCAAGCTTGTCAAAGTAAGGATCAATGGGGCTCAACTTCTCCTTCACCATTTTCGACAGCTCCAAGTAGCATTGTTGAACCGTCACAGCTTCTTTCGATAGCTTTGCGTTCTGGAAGAAAGGAATGATATCCTCCTGCCAGAATATTCCCTTGTACTCCTTCTTCAGGTTCACAAACGGGTTGCTTGCTTTGCTGTGGTAAATGTAAGGCAGACCCGTCTTCACTCCCAATCCCAAATGGTCACAAATCACCTATCAAACAGACCCATATGTAGGCCGGTTAAGTAGTCATAAAAACCCGTCAAAATATAAGAGTCGGAATGGGAAAGTAAAAGTAAGTACCTTGACACACCATCCAGCCCACATATCGTCATAGCGACCAATAGGCTGACCATCACCCATGAGACCAAAGTACATAGCCGGGCCAATGAGCTCACGGTCAAAGGCCAAGTTCATCCCACACATTGGGAAAAGTGTTCCCTTTGGGATGGTCATGACAGCATCCACATACCTTTATAGTGATGCCATTTAAGCATTATTAGCTAATAAAGTAAACCGAAACACACTAAATCTAGAAAGAAAACGTGAAATTACTACCTTGTGTTCCTTTCCTTAGGCTTCACAAGTTGTGTAGGAGCATCATAATCAGGAATGTTGAGCCAGAGACCGTGAGAAACAGCAGTGGAAACACCCTCACGGAGACTGAAAGGGTATCCACGAACGAAATCAGCACCTTCACGGTATGGATCATACAAAGTGTTGAAGAAAAATGGAGATGATGGGCAGAGAAGATTCTTGATGTGTTGCTCAAGAGCATTCACAGCTTTCCCAGATGGATCCTTAGCGACCTATTCAAGCCATAGAGAAACAAAAAGAAACCATGAGAAACAACAACACGTTACACGTGATGAACAAACACATTACTAATGCTACAATCATGTAGTAACCGAAAAAAAACTCAAATCTTTGACAAGCCCCCACATGAAAGTTTCAACTTTTCTTTTGCCAATGATAAAACTTGTGCAGGACAATGACATGCAAGGCTCTTGCGAAACAGAGCTTTTCTCTAAGCAACAAGATCGAGAATGTGTAGATCTATACCAAAACAGAGCTTTTCTATAGCTGACCTACAGAATTTGAATTGTACTAAAAACTTTAAGATCTGGACTTAAATCTACAAACTTTATCACTAGATCTCAATCATAGAGTTCGAAAAGATCCAAAAGACCAATCCTTTAAAACAGATCTATGAACAAAATTGACCAAAAAAATCGAAACTTACGAAGCAATCATCGTCGATAGTGAAGATGTACTTCTTCTTAGAGACCATATAACCAAAGCAGCGACAAGCAGAGTCTTTGAAAGAAATACAAGAAGCTTTAGGACCAAGGATTCGATTAATGTCGTTTCTGTTGTAAAGCTCGTAATCGAATCCTTCAGGAACAGCGATAGTCTTCGATGGATCTCCATCTTGAACGATGATGAGATGATAAGGCTGAAGAAAAGGTCTCCACATCTCGAGAAAATCGAGATTTCGAATCGTGGGTATCACGATATCGAGCTCATCTTTCAACAATGGTGATGGGTTCACCGGAATTCCAACGGTATTCGCCGGCTCAACCATGATTTGATATCGGAGAAAGTTAGAGAGAGAGAGAATTGAGATCGGCGATTTGAAAATGATGAGAAACTTAAGACCTTCGTTGTGATTTTTATAATGTGTGAAGCGTTTAAAGATTGACACGTGGTTGATAATGACTTGTTCAACAGGTCAAACTTAAAAAACTTTTAAAATGGTAAGAAACTGATTTACTTTTTTACTGTTTTTGTAATCTTCCTTATTCTATGGGGAAGTTAAAGGTCTTTTTATTTCGGATTTGTAATATAAAAAAATAATACTAATTATATAAAACTAGTCAAAATTTTCTTAGAAAATAAAATATTAGATTTTCTGAAATATAATAAGCTTATCATTTCGTTTAGAGTATATATTTACGTACTTATCTCCAAAAAAATGTGAATTTTCTTTTAAACAGAAACTTTTGAACTATATCCACATTTTTATCAAAAATTATCATCTATTATTATTTATTTAATTCTGATTTATCATATATGCATATAAACGAAAACGTATATTCAATTTATTTAACAAAAAGACGTATATTGTGTTTTGGATTTATCTGTTTTTATTACAATTTTAGTTTTAAGTTTTCTTGTCGTCAACATATTTAATTTTCCTCCAGAAATTTTAAGAACTAAATAATTTTTAAAAATCTAAAATTACCAAAAAAAAAACAGAATAGTCAAAATATAATTTATATTATAATTTAATGACAAACATTAAATCTCTTGACAAAATCAGTTACAAAAGCTTCTTTAGAAAACATACAAATATAGTTACATTTTCTGATTTATTGTTAAGAAAATATATTGATTTTTTATTAAGTTAAACAAATGTTACGTTTAACTGTTTTCTGCTTTTGTAATCTATATCAATTAAAAGATGGTAGATATATAAACCGAACAATAATTAATACTTTTTGACTTGAGTGTAACATTAATAAAGGTGTTAAATTTAGGATGTAAATAGGCTTCTTTATACAATAGAAAATAATTAATTTAAATCTGTATTCTACTTTACTATAGAATGAAGAAACATTCGCATGTGAATCTTAGATTAGTTTTTATTTTTGTTAAATCATTTTATGGCTTAGTGGTAGAGCCAATAATATATTATGTATATAAAGTATGCTGATAACAAAAATATACATGCAGGGATTATAAGCAATAACAGTTAATTAGTATATCTTATAGAATTCGAGAGCAAATATCATTAACAAATAATATCATCATACTTAGATTATGTTTAAAAAATCATTATAATCTAATCTTTTTATACCTTTATACGTCGTGTGCTGCTCGTGAATGCACGTTTCTTACGATCATTGCTTGCATCGTGCAAAATCCATAACCCATACCTTTTTTTTTATAAATGTTAAATTCAATAATAAGCCATATTTTTTAATGCACAAAACATTACATGAACAAATGTACGTATAATTATTACACTATACATATATTAATAAGTCTCAAAATTTATAAACTAATATATGGAACATCCAACTGAGAAAAAAAAATCATTCATATATATAAAATCAACCCGAGTAAATTTAATTTATTAAAGCATAACAAAGTTTTATTTATTCAGAAAAGATAAATGAAAAAAAGTTGATAACTAACTGAATTTATCTTTATATTACTTTAATAGAATATATTAAGCTAAAACTGATATAGATTACTCTTAAATCAGTTATAATATATTTAAAAAATATCGATTATTTGGATTATCTAACAAAGATTTTATTGTTCGTATATTCACTAATTAAGATTTTGGATCAGGCTTTTAAAAAAATTAAATTTAAGTTATTTCAGTGGATAATAATACATGGGCTTTGACGAGTTGGCCCATTATCGTTTAAAAAAAAAATCGATGGATTAACTAATTTTGAAAGAACCCTAAAGGTTTCTCCTTTACTTTCTTCGCTCGCCGTGGCTTGCCTTCGTCTTCAACACAGACAATTTAAAGCTCTCGCCGGAGAAGAAAGAAGATGGGTTCACGGCAAGGACCACCGAAGCATCAAAACAAATTCGCTTGGGTTCCTAAAGCCGGCGTGAAGATCAACGAAACTGTAAATGATCTTCTCTTACAGTGAGTTTTGTAGTAATCAGACCCTTTTGATTTCGTATGAAATTTCTGATCTTTTTAGGAAGTTGGTGGGAGATTCAGACCATTATCGGAGATCACCGGAGTTTGCCATCGTTGTCGAGAGCAAATCGCTTGGAAACGCCGTTACGGCAAATACAAAACTCTTACCGAACCCACCAAATGGTAATGTTATTTTGATTAGCTGAATTGTCTTTTTCTGTTGAGAATCTAAATTGCGAATACAAATGATTTTGTTTTGTGTAGTCAGAAATGTACTAAGCGTAATGTTCGTCAAGCTTACCATAAGCTATGCACTGGTTAGTGTTTTGTTTCTATGCTTCTTTGGTTAGTGTTTTTGTTCTTCTTTGAGTTAGCTGATTTGTTATGGTGTGAAACTGTTTCAGGTTGTGCCAAGGAGAAAAAGGTTTGTGCGAAGTGTTGTTCTAGTGTTGATCAAATCGTTGGAAGGTAATTCAATCTCGAAGAAAGTTTTCGTTTTGCTTTTGCTAGATGCTGGTTTCATTAAAGAGTGAGTTTGTGTAGATGAGATTTTAAGCAAATGTAGATGTCATTGTTTGTTTCGAACAGAGATATTTACGAGGTAGAGGCTGAACAGAAGTTGTTGGATGAGGTTAGTCTATTAGTTCTTCTGCTTCTGGCTCTTAAAGTTCCATTTCCTTCTTGTGGAGTCTTATTTAAACAATGTCAATGTGTTGCATAGACTATCAAGAATGCTAGGGAAAGGGACCGAAGAACGCTTTTACGCGCTGTAAGCTTCGCTAGTTACACACTGTTTTAAACTATCTACATTTCCAAAAAAGTAGAGCAATATTTCACTTTGAAGGGTACATGAGCTAATTGCGTATGTTATTTGTTCCTAAAGTTGTTTCAATTGCTTGACACAGATGAACAAGGATAACCAACCGAAAAATTCAGATGAAGCCGCGACAAGGAGCGATAGCAGCAAAGTTGGTGAGGTGTTTCCCTCTACATCCCTTGAAGAATATGCAAACAAGTCAGGAAGAATTAGCGGGATCGTTGGTCGTATTAGTACGCCTAATCATGGCCATGGCAATGACGACGATGACGATGAGGATGCTAGTGAACAAGAATCAGATGAGGATCACAGTGGTGATGACAATGATGAGCATGATTTGCAAAAAGACAGTGATGATGCAAACTAATAAAACTCAATTTTGGTTGTACTTGTGTCAAATCTTGATATTAGTAGTATTGTAAGACTTCTCCAAAACTGATTCTGCTTCTTGTGGTTTTTGATAAATGGGCCTTAAATGGGCCTGACTGTTGTTTCTACTAAGCCTAGTTACACACCAACGTGTACAATACTATCTAGAGACTCTCAAGAAAATTGTCATTGGAATACTAAATAATCATAAATGTGAATAAGAATGTTTGAAATTGTAAAAGATATTGCTAAGCTAAGTGCCATAAATACTTGTGCATTAAGTCAAATTATTACACTTGGCATGAGAAAATTAACAAATCTCTCTCTATCTCTTTTAGTCCACTAAAGCACAAAGCTTTTCTTCTGCACACACAAACCCAAAAAAGCTGGATCTTTCTCCATTTTCTATGAACAATTATGAGTCTTTAAAACTCATTATTACTATCACTTACACTAAGATTAATTACAAAGACTTCTGAGTTAATTGGTCGTCATTGTTGTTAATCAAATTCGACTTTTCTCTCTTAAAGTCTATATTACGTCGAACTTCTTCTTCAACCTTGTGTTGTCACTTGTCAAGACTTGAGATTAAAGAAGACGAAGAAGAGTTTCTCTCTCTCTTTCTCTCAAGAGAAAGAAATGGGTTTCTTGAGTTCTTCTTCAAGCTTCTTTAAGTTAGGAGTATCTTTAATCTTTCTGCTATCTTTTTCTTGTTATACTACTTCAGGTAAGCTACAAGATTCTACCTTTTTGCTGTTCAATATCGTATTTGGCTTATAGGGGTATATGAGTCTTGAGTGTAACTTTTCTTTTGGGTTTGCTCTTAGCTGAAATTGCAAAGAAGTTGTGTTTACTGAGTTTTATAAGTTTTGAGAATTGCTCTGAGCTTTCGGGTGCATAGAGAATGGTAAAAGGAAGTTGCTTTGTATGTTATAGCTTTTGGATAGTGTTCGTTAAGGTTTAAGGGAGCTTATAAGTCTCAAAGAGAAGATCTTTATGACATTTCATCTTCAATGCTCTGCTTTATAAAGAGAGAATCTTTGAATTCTTATGTGGCTAATGGTGTTATCTTTGGGGATTGTATATCAGAAGCTTATGATCCTTTGGATCCTAGTGGGAACATTACTATCAAATGGGATATCATAACCTGGACTGGAGATGGCTATGTGGTATTATACATACATTACACAAACTAGCTTCGATTTGGCCATTTCTTGAATCTTCTTGATTGTGTTCTTTAAGTATTCGATGTTTTTCACGGTGCAGGCGACTGTAACGATATACAATTTCCAGCAATATCGACACATTCAAGCTCCAGGTTGGACTGTTGGATGGTCATGGGCAAAGAGAGAGGTTATATGGGGAATGAATGGAGGACAAACAACGGAACAAGGAGATTGTTCGAAATTCAAAGGAACCATTCCTCATTGTTGTAAAAAGACACCTTCTGTTGTTGATCTCTTGCCCGGAACTCCTTATAATCAGCAGATTGCAAACTGCTGCAGAGGTGGTGTGATTAACTCGTGGGCTCAAGATCCTACAACCGCTGTTTCAGCTTTCCAGCTCACAGTTGGACAGGCTGGAACAACAAATAAAACGGTCAGGGTACCTAAGAATTTCACTCTTAAAGCTCCTGGACCGGGTTATACTTGTGGCCCCGGGAAGATAGTAAAGCCGACTAGATTCATCAGTACTGACAAACGAAGAGCTACACAAGCAATGAGTAAGTTCATTTCTCCTTGAAATGCACCAAAGTTTTTAGCTTTAAGTCAAAATGAAACTGAGTTTTTGGTTTTTCTTTTTCCCGTCACAGTGACTTGGAATGTAACTTGCACATACTCTCAGTTTTTAGCTCAGAAGACACCTACTTGCTGTGTCTCGCTTTCATCATTTTATAACAGCACAATAGTTACTTGTCCGACGTGCTCTTGTGGATGTCGAAACACTTCACAGCCAGGGAATTGTGTAGAGTAAGTAGTTCTTCTCATAACTTTCATTACTTGAAAACCTCTAAACTTTTCCGGTTAACTTTGCTATCTTTTTCTGTCCACACACAGCCCGAAAGGTCCACGGATAGCATCGGTTATTCCAACTTCAGGGAAGAACTCATATGTACCGCCTTTAGTCCAATGCACAAACCATATGTGTCCTGTTAGAATCCATTGGCATGTGAAGGTTAACTACAAAGCGTACTGGAGAGTTAAAGTGACCATCACAAATTTCAATTACAATATGAACTATTCGCAATGGAACCTCGTTATTCAACATCCGAATTTCGATAACCTCACTCAGACTTTCAGCTTCAACTACAAACCTTTGACTCCTTATGCTTCCATCAGTAAGTACCATTCCATCAAATTTTCTTGTTTCCATAGAAAGTAACACAATCTTGATGTGTGTGTGTGTTTGCTTTTCACTTTGTATAGATGACACAGGGATACTCTGGGGAGTAAAGTACTACAATGATTTGTTGATGCAAGCTGGACCTTTTGGTAATGTACAATCTGAGCTACTTTTCCAGAAAGAAGCATCAGCTTTCACATTTGAGAAAGGTTGGGCATTTCCTAGAAGAATCTATTTCAATGGAGATAACTGTGTGATGCCTCCTCCTGATTCTTATCCTTGGCTTCCCAATACCGGTTCGCACAAACCAACCGGCTCTCGCGTTGCAGCTATCGCGGCATCAGTCTCTTTGTTACTGACTGTGTTCCAACATATATGAACTTATAAGAACCAACAAGCTGATTTGTAAACCCATCAAGTGAGAAATTTTTTAGCTTAGTGGTATCCTCTTGTAATGTTACACTTTATGTGTAACACTAGAAGCTTTAGTATGTTCACTAGACTCAATTGATAATGGTTATCCACTTCTTTATTAAGAAAGATTGTTTGTATCCTCCCAATAAGCAAGATTGTTGAGCCAAAAATATAATGTATAGCAAAAGTCTCCACATAGTGTCAGGGACAAAGAAACGATTCAAAAACTCTTCAAAACAAATACAGAGAGAAAGCTTTTAAGAGGGCAAAAGAACTTCAACAGTTTGTTATGGATTCTGAGAGCTTTTCTGGAGATGGAAGAAGGGTTTAGTATCGAGGTTTTTCAACGGACAGTCAATCCTTGATTCGGTGCAGCAGTTGATGATGATGATGCCTGAGAGCCTTCCTCTGTAACCTTATTTGCTTCGATCGTGCTTATGATGTTTGCAATGTTGTCCTACAGAAACACACGGGAATGTCAGATTCGGAAGAATGTTTTTTTGGTGTTAAAAGATGAAGTAAAAGGTTTTGTATTTACCCGCCAAGTTGCAAGCTTTGTTCGAAGAGATTGCCATTGCTTTGACCCAAATTCACGTTCAGAACAGCGGCTGAAAGATATGAATCATACCATCAGATTATGGATGTTAACATAGACATGCATATATAAGTGTGAAGCTTCTAAATAGATGTATCACTTGCCTGACAATTACGACTTGGTTCATCTGATCCATCTTACAATCAATCAGTTTCGCAGTTATGGCCTTCACGATCCATAACTCAACCTCCTCTTCGCTTACCTGGAAACACAGAGAGATATGAGCACCTAAAAATGTTGCACTATCTTGTGTATTGTGTAAGCAAGAGTTTTTACCTGTAGAGTGTCTTTAATTGAGGCATAAGGAACTTTGTCAGATTCATTTGAAGCTAAGTCCACTAGTGACAACAATCTCATCTTCGTTACACAATCTTCATCGACAAGTTCTATACACAGCAGATCGACACATCAGGAGACCATACAGTCGACCATGTTTAAGCAAAAGTAGTAAATGAGTTAACGCTTTTGTACCATAACTTTGCAGGAATCCCGAATTTGCATTCTGGAATTCTGTGTAGGCATTTAGTTTCTGAGTCAGAAAGATCTTCAGTAGCTGGTAAACCGGTGCATATTTAGCATCCGTTTCCAACTGTGCTACAGCTGGCAAGTCCAATAAATCACACTGGAATTTTTTTCACAAAATCAACGATGAAATTTCAATAAAGTATTTAAGAGCCGTGCTACTAAAGATGAATAATACAATTCCGAATCACATTAAGCTTATATTAATTACGAATGATACCTGGAAAACACTAGGAGCTTTGACAAATTCAATAACCGCACGCACAGCTTCCTCCTTAGCTTCATTCAGGACCTGAGCATCCTCATTAGAGAAAGTCGCTAGATACTTCGTCAAGAACTTGAGGGATTCTTGTACCAAGCTGGAGCATTGACAGAAAAAAGCAACAAATATATTGTCAGACCAGACTAGAAGCAAAAGAAAACCAGAGAGAGAACTGACTTATGCGCAGGGTTATAAAGTATAAATATGTTGCAGTACCTTTTGTTCTCTCTCAGCACATTAGCAATGGCAAGAAAGAGTTCCCTCTGATCTTTAATGTCAACATTCCACTCTTTCAAGAAGTTATCAATCTTGTTAAAAGAAGGAACTAAGTAATCAGTAACCTTCCCATCAACAGCCAACGTAAGAGCTTTCATGTATACTTGATAACGAGCACACGGATGCTCCAGGAGGTTGTAGAGATTGAAGAGGCTATACAAAGACAGAAAATAAAGAAACTAAGAAGAATGTATACAAAGCATTAAGATATATAAGATTGTAAAGAATTATACATCTTCAAACGAAGTGAAGCTTTGTCATTTGGTTGCTGAACAAGCTTGGAAGATATAGCTTTCACGATTTCAAGAACTTCCTCGGGACTATTCGCATTCTTGACAAGGCTGCAAATTATAGTGTAGGTACACTCAAGATCTGTATCAAGAGGAGAAACAACATCAAACTACTGCAAAATTGAATACTTGAGATCAAGAGAGAGACGAGGAAGGAACATAGTTAAAACACAAACCTTTCTCAGATATCTTGGAAGATACCAATTCAGCTGAAGTTACCATTAAAGAAGCTAACTCAAGCCACTTCCCTGTTACTATTGACTCCTCAGCTTCTCTACATAGCTTGAGAATCTCTGGCTCTGCAACCTAATGAAAGGAACACAAGTTACAAACTTTCGAAATGATAACAAGTTCAGAGTCCAAAAAACATTTTAATACAGCAAAGAAACGAGAATCAATGTGAGTATACAGATCAAATCTCTCAAATAGATTCCGACAAAAGCTGTGTGAAGATACCTCAGGACCAGCATCGGCCCAAGCGAGCTGAGAAGTGAATCGGACAACAGCGAGAAAAGGGTCTTCCTCGGAAGTGGGAACAATTGTCGTCATAGCTTAGCTCCGGTCACGAATCTTCCTCCTCTCTTCTCGGCGGCGTTGAAGAAGAACAACAAAAACTGAAAAGCCAAAGCAGAGAGAGAGACAAGAGAGAAAGAAGAATAAACGAAAGCCCTAAACTTTATTTTCTTTTATCTTTCCGGTTTAATCAATCTAAACCGGATCCGGTTCATTACATTAGCGGTTTAATCATCGGACGGTTAATTAACCGATTCGAGCGCCGCCGTGTTCCGCCGTCTCGCCACCGTATTCACTTAAAGTTCGTTTTTTTGTGGATCTTGTTCTTAGATCTTTTCTCTTACAATTAGTTATTGGATTTGACTCTGCTACTACTAAAATGATGAAACGTGATCGATAAAGTTTCAAGCTTTAAGGTTAAACATTTTGCGATGGCATATGGTAGCTTGAAACTTGGTTTATTGTTCATGGAACTTTAGAGAAAAAACAATGTCTGAAAATTTCTTTAACAAACACAAACGTTTTACAGATCCAAACTCAAAAACACACTTAAATCAAACCACACATTTTTGATGAAATTTACAATTCGAAAAAGTAAAAGTTCATTTCTTTTCAGATCCAGAAGCATTTGCTCCTCCAAAGAGATAACCAAGAGAAGATCCTCCTCCAGGAGCAGCATGAACCTTCGTCGATGGCCGATCCTGTGTTTCACCATCATCATCAAACACATTCTCAAGGGTTCATATCAAAATCAAATCTTTAGTTTTCAAGATCTTGAAATTTACCGTGAGGAAGTTTCCACAGTTTTGTCCTTCTGATCTGAAGTAATTATTAGGACTTCCTCTAACACCAGCAGGTAACTTCTTGTTATCAGTGACGGTGGTCGTCGTGGTGGTGATGGGTCTTCCTCCGATTCCGTCGGTGGTAGTTGTGGTGGTTGTTGTCGTAGTAGTTCCCATTGGAGCTACGGCGGCGGAAGAAGATACGCCGGAACCAAAGAGATAACCGAGAGAGCTTTCGTTAACACCATTGTTCACTCCTCTTGCTTTACCCATCTTTTCTTGAAATAGAGATCTGAAGTTTTGAAGAAAATGTTTCTAAGTTTTGTTGTTTTTTTGAAATCAGATTGGATTTGATTTAAGAAGAGGAAGAAGAAGATTCCAAAAAGGAATATCGTTAAAGATAAGTAATAAGACAGATCAAAAGGATTGATTTTTACCTCTCTCTCTCTCCTACTCTGTAGTAGAATCTTCTTCTTCTTCTTCTTCTTCTGCTTCTTCTTCTTCTCTCTTCCTCCTCTTCTACGATTGGCCGCAAATCAAGGAAGAGAAACAGATGGACCAAAGAGATATACATTACGAACAAGTGATGGGCTTTTTATGGGCCTTCTTTAGGCTTTTACTTAATGAAGCCTCACAAATGAAAACTATTTCGTTAATGTTTGGGTTTTAATTTTGTTCACTCTAGTTATCATAACCCAACTTTGTAGTAAGTAGTAGGAATGCGGAATCCATACTCGGTTCGGTTTCGGTTCTTTCAATTTCGGGATTTAAAATCTATATTGGAACGAAAAAAAATCGGTTCGATTCCATTTTTTTATTTCAAAGTTCAGGGTTTATTCGATTCTTTTTTTGAAACAAGAATCGAACCACAAAATTTATTTTTTTGCACATGTATATTGGAAAATGAGATATTCGATTTGGTTCCTAACAAGAATTTTCGATTTTGGTACTTTCAGCTCCTGTTCTGAATATTTTTAGTTCGGTTTGATTTTGGTTCCGCTTCTTTCGGTTTCAAAATTTAAGGTCTGTTTTGGTTCTTTCTCCAAAACAAGAATAAGAATCAAAAATTCGGTTTGGTATCCATCAATCCGGTTCGAGTCCGATAATTTGCCAAGTAAGTAAGTAGTGTTCCATCTGAAATTTAGTTTGTTAATAGTTTAGCTAACAATCCATATATTAATTATATAATTCCATTCCATACACAACAAATTTATAGATTGTTGGAATATTTGTGGAGTTTAACAAATTAGAAAATTTTGTTTTAATTACTCATTTGAATAAATGTGTGGGATCATACAATCCAAAAGGACCAAAGTTTGGCATCTTACCTAAACAAACTCTGAAAATGTTTTGTAGGACATAATTAATAACTACAAAAGAGGCAACCAAACAAAAAGTGTGAACTCATGACGTTGCGGAACAAAGGTTCTTAACCTCTTTAACCATCATCCTATGTAAGTGAACGATGCAACTATGCATTAAAATAGAATTGTTATTTTTTTTGAATTTTTCTTAAAATCAGTGGGTTACCCCTACGAAAATATAGAGTTTCTTGGTAAATGCTTTACAAACTGAACTTTATACTCTTTAGTGTTTTTAAAAAATTTCTAACCACATTCTACATTTATATTAATGTATGCTAAACTTTCTTTCATGGTACAAAGACGTCGTTTCTATTTTTTAACAATTAATTTATTAAAACTTCATATACGATCTAAATAAGTGGACTAACCGCTATAAAATCGCTATTATCTAAAGAACAGAGACAACGAAGGTTCCAAAACTCTTTGACCATCATCCTATGTCAGTGAACGATGCAACTATGCATTAAAACAAGATTATCATATTTCATTAAATTTTTCTCAAAATCAGTGGGTTAACCCCTACGAAAATATAGAGTTTTTTTTTCGTAAATACTCTATATACCGAAGTTTCTANAACTCTTTGACCATCATCCTATGTCAGTGAACGATGCAACTATGCATTAAAACAAGATTATCATATTTCATTAAATTTTTCTCAAAATCAGTGGGTTAACCCCTACGAAAATATAGAGTTTTTTTTTCGTAAATACTCTATATACCGAAGTTTCTACTTTAGTGTTGTTTAAAAATTTCTAACCACATTCTATATTTATATTAATCTATGTCAAACTTTCTTTCATGGTAAATGGGCAAAGTTTCTATTTTTTTAACAATTCATTTATTAAAACTTCATATCGGCCTAAATAAGTGGACTAACCGCTATAAAATCTCTATTATCTAAAGAAACGGAGACAACGAAGGTTCCAAACCTCTTTGACCATCATCCTATATAGGTGAACGATGCAGCTATGCATTAAAACAAGATTTTCGTTTTTTTTGAATTTTTCACAAAATCAGTGAGTTAACCCCTACAAAAATATAGAGTTTTTTTGGTAAANGCTCTATAAACTGAAGTTTATACTCTTTAGTGTTGTTTAAAAATTTCTAACAACATTGTACATTTATATTAATCTATGCTAAACTTTCTTTCATGGTAAATGGGAACCGTTTCTATTTTCCAACATATAATTTATTAAAACTTCTTATACGACCTAAATAAGTGGACTAACCGCTATAAAAACTCTATTATCTAAAGAAACGG